>LPNX010979489.1:11639-51587 GCA_001517045.1 Pseudotsuga menziesii | reverse complement strand
TTAACCCCTCCCAAGGCCAACCTTGGGTTGAACCAATTGATGAGGAAGTCGATATCCGACAACTTTATCAGATCCAAAACAATACTGACTACACAGAACCAAATGCCCAGGGGGAGCTTTACTTAGGTAATCCCGACTCAGTTGGTTATAATTCAGATGCTGAACTATATGACTGGGAAATGTAAAACTATGAAACACAGGCAAGAGGGTGCTGGACTATCCAAAAAGTATAGAAAAAACCCACCCAACAGTGCTTTCTAGTCTCAATTATCCCCAAGATTTTTGAGAGAAAAATAAGAGAACACCCTACCTTACAACCGACCAACGAAACAGCCAGGACACAAACAAGGTATAAAGAGAGGGAATCCCCAGTCATGCATGTTGAACAAGTGTCTAAGGAATTTGGAGAACATGGCCGACTACAGAGCTTAGTAGAAACCTTCACCGGTCAAGCAGCTAGATGGTGGGATACCCATCAGACAAAACTTCAGACCAGGACTAGTGCTGCAACTTATTTTGTTGAAAGGTTTGGTGGCAAGAAGCTCACCCCACAAGCACAGATCCCCATATTTACTCAAGGACAGAACCCAAAAGAACACATCCAAACTTGTGAAAAAGAATGGAGAAGCCTTGGACATAAGGATGAGAGAGCCTGGCCACGCTTGTTTCCCTCAACCTTAGACGACTTACCTAGCAAATGGTATAAAATGGAGGAAGAAAAAGGTGAAACCTTTTTCTGGAATGACCTCAAAGAAAATTTCATCCAAACCTTCAACTTTATCCCTGAAGATCAACAATTAGTCGAGCCAGCACAACAAATTAAACAGTTCATTCAACCGACTGAAACATTCCCTGACAAAGACCCTCGACAGGTCAAGCACTGTAATAGTCTTCACATAGGATCAAAAGTCGAGTCGACCCGATTACAATTGGAGAATGAACACACTGAAGGTAAAAGCTTTAGATGGAAATCCAACCATGCTGAAACAACAAAACCGATACACTCTGTGCTTAGGGTCGCGACTACCGAAAAACCTGACCTCGACCGAATGACTGCAGCCGACTTCCCTGCTACATTTTCACCGTTCCAGGAAGGAAGTCAACCGATAAATGAAGCTAAAGCCCCAGAATGGTTAGATGCCAAAGTAAAAACCAAAGAGGTCGACATTTCAAATGACGACCGACCAAAATTAGCTAATATTGGTGATTATTGGAATGAGCAACAAACCGCTGAAATAGTAACCTTACTTAAAGAATTCCAAGACGTCTTTGCAAGGGACTATAAAGATTTGAAAGGGTTAGTTCAAGAAATGGGAGAGATGAAAATCGACACTAAACCTGATGTCCGACCTGTAAAGAAAAGGCCTTATAAACTAGCTCATAAGTATAAGGAAATAGTTAAAAAGGAGATAGACAACATGTTAGCTGCAGGTATCATCTACCCCATCGACCAGTCGGAATGGGCAAGTCCCATGGTCGTCCAGCCTAAGAAACACGACCCGACCAGACTGATAATCTGTGTCGACTTTAGGGAACTTAATAAAGTCACACTAACAGATCCCTTTCCAACACCTTATGTTGATGAAATCTTGAATGAAGTGGCAGGCCATGAATGCTACTCATTCACAGATGGATTTTCAGGGTACAATCAAGTGCCTATAGCAAAGGAAGATCAGAAGAAAACCACATTTATTTGTGAATTTGGATCTTTTGCTTATAGGGTTATGCCTTTTGGACTAAAGAATGCACCTGCATTCTTTTCCAGAATAGTTGTAAAAACTTTCCAAGAGTACATCTATAAAACTATGGCAGTCTACTTCGACGACTGGACCATATATTCCACCTTAAAAGATCACTGCACATGGCTCCGACTCATGTTGGAAAGATGTCGGCAGATTCAACTTTCCCTCAACATCAAGAAATGCATCTTTATGACCCCCATAGGGATACTACTAGGACATGTTGTTTGTAAAGATGGTATTAAGGTTGACTTTGCCAAAATTAAAATTATCCTTGACTTGAAGCCTCCAATAAACCCTAAACAGGTTCGGGTGTTATTAGGACATACAGGGTACTATAGGAAGTTTATCCGACATTACTCAGATATGACCTACCCCCTAGAAGAACTAATCAAGGATGATATAGAGTTTAAATGGACAGAGGAATGCCAAATCTCCTTCGACAAACTGAAGAGAAAACTGGTCGAAGCCCCCATACTTATATTTCCAAATTGGTCGATCAAATTCCATGTGCATATCTATGCATCAGGAATAGCAATTGGAGCTATCCTGACTCAACCAGGAGACGATGGAATGGACTACCCTATATTTTACAGCAGTCGAAAACTAAATAAGGCTGAAAGGAACTATTCGACCACCGAACGGGAAGCCCTAGGAATGGTCTTTGCACTTCAGAAATATCGACACTACCTATTAGCTAACCCCTTCATATTTTACACCGACCATCAAGCTTTGAAGTACCTCGTAAACAAACCCCTTCACCATGGTAGAATCTGTCGATGGCTCTTACTGTTCCAAGAATTTGAATTTGAAGTAGTTGTCCGACCAGGGAAGCTAAATGTCGGACCTGACCACCTATCCCGAATCGACACAGGAGAGGAACCGACTGGAATTGACGACGACCTACCAGATGCACATCTATTTCGTATAGAAGCAGTACCAGAAGAACTAGAGGAAATTGCTCAGTTCCTAGAACAGGTCAGGCACCAGAAGGGATGAACACCAAAAATAAGCAAATCCTAGCTATGAAGGCTGCCCCCTACAGCCTCATCAACGGATTTCTATATAAAATGGGGTTAGATGATGTTCTTAGAAGATGTGTACTTTCCCATGAACGAGAGCAAATCATGCACGAAGCACACTACGGACCAGCAGGAGGACACTTTCAGGCCGACACAACTGCTAAGAAAATTCAACAGTCTGGATTATGGTGGCCGACGCTTCATAAGGATTGTCCTTTGTTAGTCGATGTGACAGATGCCAACGACTTGGTCGACCACTGCCGAGTACAGAAATGCCCCTGATCTCTGTAAACCCTAGTCTTACATTTGAAATCTGGGCTATAGACTTCATAGGACCATTCCCTGTCCCAGCCCGACGATCAGGTGCAAGGTATATTATCACTGCAGTCGAATATGTTACTAAATGGGCAAAAGCAGAACTTGTCGAGACCTGTTCAAGTGAAGTAGCTGCTAAGTTCATTTATGAGAATATTATTACTCGATTTGGATGTCCACTCACCTTGATCAGCGACCAAGGATCACACTTTGTTAACAAAACTATCAAAAATCTAACCGACAAGTTTCACATCGACCACCGACGTAGTACAACATACCACCCTCAGTCGAATGGTGCAATTGAAGCTTTCAATAAAACACTGAAAAAAGGACTGACTAAAATATGCAGTGCTGACAAAGATGACTGGGATGAGAAGATTCCTGTAGTTTTATGGGCATACAGGACAGCCTACAAACGGTCGACTGATCAAACCCCATTTCGACTGGTATATGGACAAGAAGCAGTCGTACCTCTGCACTTCAGACAACAGGCACCTATCATTGCACAGATATTACATGTCGACGTCGAACAAGCCAGGAAAGATCGGCTACTTCAACTTAATAAATTGGAAGAACATAGACTTATGGCCATCCAGCACCAAGAAATACAAAAACAGCAGCAGAAAGCTTGGCACGACCGTAATATCAGAAACAAAAATCTATCAGTCGGTGACCTTGCCCTACTGTATAACAGTCGAGTCAAAGGCAAGCCTAAGAAACTTCACATAGAATGGATGGGCCCGTACATGGTCGAAGAAATACATCCCAATGGGTCGGTCCGACTAAAAACATTGCAGGGCTTGGTATTTCGGAAGCTTGTTAATGGAGCCCGACTTAAACGATACAAAAATTGAAAAAAAATAAATAAAATAAAATAAAATAAAATCATATAACGGTCTTAACTGACACCAAAAACCTATAAAAAGATACAAAAAAAATTCCAAAAATAAAAAACCGAACACTCATAAACCACCATCATGACAGCCACTCACCCATTCGACAACCGACTTCATTTCCATCGACCATCTTCATCGACTGACCATGTCGACCGTTATCACCACCGACACCGACCGCCGACCTGGAGCATCCCATCCCGCATTAATGGCCTCGATCCCCGCCCCAGATTCATGAAATCGCACTCGAGTGTTGCAGTTGGACTGTCAAGTCCACCATTACTTCGCCCAGTTCGACACTCCACCCCACCTACGCCTATAAATAATGGACATCCCACAGTTCATTTACCACACCACGTACCTACAGATCATTCGAACTCCCAGTCGACTGAAACTTGTGAACCCTGTACGAATTCCGACCAGTCTGTTCAGTCAGAAACCATGGCACCCAAACGCACCAGAGCTTCGGCTAAGGCTCAAGAACTTTAGGCAGCAGACTCACCCTTACTCCAGCGACTAAAGCGGATCCAAAACGCGAAAGTCCAGGAGGGTCCGTTTCAAAAGCTATGGACGGATATTCAAGAATGGGCGTTTGAAGACCGACGAATGACCCAGGAGGCAGAGAAAGTTAGGCGTAGCACCATATATGCCTATGCAAACGCACCTCTCATGGCCAGCTTCACTGGTACAAAGGAAGCCGTGGTCAAATTCATTATCAGTCGTTACCACAACGGCCGATTTTACTTTGACCGACCAGTCGACATCAATGGAGATGTTATCTCCCGACTTACTGGTTTGTCAAACCAGGGTGACCCGGTCCCCATTGGGATCAAGGAAGGGCTAGTCGAACACTTTACAGGTTCGACGTCCGGTAAAAAATCCAAGGGCCTAATGATCAGTCAGATCGAGGCATGAACACCACAGATTGTGGCGAAAATCATCGCCATTACTCTCACCTTGGCTGGTCGCAGTAGTGACCTCAAGCTGGAAATGCTGGACGCCGTCGACAAAATTACAACCGACGGACGCATCTTTAGATGGGCAGACTACCTCGCAGACTTGGTCAAAACCATATGCGAGCACTGTCAGGAAATAGGAGGTATTATCAAATTCCCCTCCTTAATCATTTGGATTGCTATGTATTATATATGCCTGGAAGGCAGTCCCGTCTTCCGAGAGCCAACTAGGTTTGAGATGCATAGGTTCAAACCCTTTTCCCAAAAAGGAACTGTGCATGAACTGAACCAAGGCAAGGTATTTCTGGAAAATTGGTTCTAGTAGCTTAAGCTGCGCATGACAAGGTGGAGGGTGCCCCAGAACATCCGACGACACCTCCCAGCCGACTCACACATCCAGCTGGAGCTCGACCATACATCAATATGGTCATCAAACACTCAGGATTCAAATGCCAGGGACCTAGACTACTATCCCACAGTCGAGCAGATCTTTAGGGAGCTGTCTAGACAGACAAAAACCAAAATTCAAATCCCGGAGGCTGCAAAACAGGTCGACTTCTCTATAGTCGAACCCCTGACCGACCAGGAGAAGGAGGAAGATTACGAGCTGCATTTGTATATTAGCACTTTTGTGACGCAGGATACTCCGACTGGCACTCCTGGTCGGGTGCACTTAATAGTGAAGCATCCGACTGCACCAGTAGTGGACCCTCCGACCGAGCAACATCAGACACCACCACCAGCACAACAACCAGTACAACAAACCGCTCCTCCGGCTACTCAGACGGTCGACCCTGCTTAGACCTCGACAGGAGAAGTCGAGGAAGACAACCCTGAATATGCTGTGTCTCGGAGCATTCTCACGAAACTGGCGAAGGAGATAGCCATTGCCAGAAGGAACATCAAGCTACAGAAACGTCAGCAAGGCAAAGGTAAGCGTAAGCTTGTCCTTGCTGACTCCACCGACGACGACGATGAACTGGCAGCCTCAGCACTCGATATTGTCGAGGATGCCCGAGAAAATAAGGTAACTATTGAAACCCAGTTTCAACTTTTTGTGGAAGTAGGATCACCGGAAGGTAGGCCAAAGAAGGCCAAAACAACACCACTGTCCGAAGATGTGGTCAACCTGGTGACGACTCCTCCCCGTCCATCTCAGACTAAAATAGTCGAGGAGCAAGCACCAGTGCAGCAGGCCGACGTTTCCCCCGAATACTTTGCAAGAGTTATCCCTAAGGCACTCAGAGCCAGGGCAATCTCGGACCAGGAGCTTAGAGCCTTCTTTGCAACACTGCCTGCACTGTTCAAATCAGCGCAGACAATCAAGACAACAACTCCCCTAAAATCAAGCAAAAAGACATACGCACACCAAACAACAGTATTTACAAGGGTCCATGATGGTGGTGACATCGCAGGACATGAACAGACCTTCACCGACTACCAACTCCCACCGGAAGAAGACATTATATCTTCCGACCAAAGTCCCCAACACCATTCTCCATCACCACCAGGATCAGGAAACCCTCCCTCCCCACCCCCACCACCATCATCTCCACCACCTCCACCACCGACTGATTCACAGTCGAGACCCTCATCATCATTACAGCTGGAGGAGGACATACCACCTCCCCAAACACAAAAACCCCTGACCACTGAACCAACCCCTCCGACAAAAACCCCTTCGACCTCTGATCCACCTTCCACTTCTGCAGGTCCTCACGACAAACCCACTGAGCAAGTAAAGGAGACCACAGACCCTCTTCCTAGACCCGCTCAGCTAAGGATTAGATTACAGGATGTAAGCTTGTTGACCGACTCAGAGGTTGGCCAGCTACTCAACACCCTAGCAAAAGATTCGAAGAGGAGGACGACCCGACTAAGGAAACAGCTCAAGGATAAGGAGACAGAAGAAGTCGAGTTCCTCGACAAATGCAGGTCTCTTGTACAGACTGCTACCCCAGGACCTGTCGAAGCTGCTACCGACCGACCGCTGGAAAGAGCATATCAGCTATTTGAAGGGTTGGTGTCGACCATACAGACCCACCTCCACGAGACTAAGGCCAGGCAAAAAGAAGAAACTGTCCGACTGCTCCTGACTCAGCACACAGCATTCTCGGAGGCTCACAAACTTCTACAAGACCACATGGAGGAATCCATTGTAACTGAGGAAGTACTCCAAGATTGGCCTACTCAGTATGGGCAGGTCTATACTCAGACGAGGCAGACAAGACAAGGCATTCAGGCCTTAGAAAGAAGGAAGTCGACTGAGACAGAACTGAGGCAGACCATCGAAGAACAAATAGTGCTGGAAAACACTAAGCTGCAGAAGTTGGAACGTGAGGCACACCAGTGGTTCAGCAAGCCCTTCCCAACTTGGAGAAAGTCGACAACATTTGTCCGCAGATGCAGAGACTCCTTGATGCTGCGGAAGAACACAATCAGCTGCTGGGCCCCAACATGGAAAATATTGCAGAAATGGCAATGGCAGAGAAGATGTCGGTACTCTCAAATCTTACTACTCTAACCATCGACATTCAAAAAGCTTTGCAGACATGGAAAGACTTTCAACATCATCTTGCCATCACGGCACCAGCAATAGTCGAAGTCTGTGTGCAAAAGAGACCAACTATTCGCCTGCACAGCCCACCTTAGTAGCAGTCTCCCTTTGCAAATCTATTTTTGTACTTCTAATCTATTTTTTTACCTCCCTTTTTCTTTGGGACGAAGAAATGTTTTGTTTGTGGGGGAGATGTAGAAGGAGCAAGTCGACATAAGTCGACTTGAACGAAGACCGACTTAGTCGAGCAGCCGACTAAGTCGAGAGACCGACTACATCGGTCGGCTGAGTAAACACAGTAGTTAGTCTGTTAACTAATAGTTGTGTCGGTTCACCGAACCAACGGGTCGTTACTTTTAACTGATTGTAAATTGTATATATTAGGCTGTTGAGCCACACAAGAACGAAGTTCAGTTCTTGGCTTTGTATGATCTATTGAGAATAATATAATCTGTTCATCTTATCAGTTCTTGTCTCTTGATTCTGTGTATATTCTGTATATTTTTGTATGTATTATTGGTAACCTTATGTGTAGAAGGTTCTCAGTAGTTGCACCCAATCCAGAGAATGACTCTGGACCTGAGTTGCAGCATGGCTCCACACTAGAGTTGGTGGCATGATAGCAGGCATTGAGGATAGGTTATATCGAAGCCTGAGATTTTGCTGAGTAGTTGAAGAAGGATGCCACGGAGCTGCACCAGGTGCGTGTGCAGTTGGCCGAAGAAAAATTGCAAGAAATCAACATGCTCAAGGTGACATAGGATGAGATATAGTGGAAGGCTACTACAAAGATTATAGATATCAAGAAGGCGTAGGATTGCTTGATTGTGGAGAAAGTGCAAATCTGTGCACGGTATAGTGAACTGGAGCAGGCTATCTCTATAGCCTGTTAGGACATGGTTGACACCCCCACCAAGCTCATCCCAGTTGAGAAGGCCCAGCGATTGGGGCAGACTTTGATTCAACTTCAGAACCATAACTTGCTGCTTCAGGCTCAAGCGCAGCCCACTACTCCTCCAGAGTAGGTTTTGGAGTGTAATTCCTCCCTTGAGGAAATTGCTACTCAGTTTGGCCACATGGAGCAATAGGCCAAAGCTATTATGGAGGAAACCATGCAGTTCTAGTAGAGTATTGTTCAGGATGAGCAGCTGGACCAGCTCACTGTGCAGGTGCAGAAAGCAAAGGATTAATTAACAAATTTTAAGTTAGCACTTAAGGCCATGCCGCTGATGGTCCAAATCACCCGGGCCACTGAGCTGAAGGATCTCCAGCAGCGCGCTGCCCGTGCCCAAGAGTGCCAGCAAAAGCGCTACGAGCAGCTTGATGAATTCCAAGATATTGGAAGCCAATTGGCTATTAAAGTTGTTTCCACACTTTAGGCTGTTCAGGAGAGTCAAAAAATGGTCAATAGCAAGGATACTTTGTAGCACCCAGTCCAGCAAATGGTGAGCAATTGTCAGAATATCGTTGCTAAAGTGCAGCTCAAAATTCAATTATTTTCCCAGCACTTTGTTGATTTTAAGGATAAGAATGTCGCATACACCTTTTCAACTTGACGTGGCTCGAGGACGAGCCAAAAAATAGTGTTGGGGTCTGTTGGCAAGGGTTTGGGGTGAGTGAGTTGCGCAGTGTCGCAGCAGCTACGCAAGCTCACACGACACCACACAAGTGTTGTTTAGCGCGATAAGTGGAGAAGTAACCACTTTTTGAATATTATATATATATGTGGACCTAATTTTGTTGTAATAGGTCACTATCAATTACAAATTAGTTAATAATGGACCCTTGAGGCAAAGGCGTAAGCCTATTTATAGATCCACTTTTGTAATGATAAACAGACATGATTTTGGCATTGTAACTAGTGCACTCTATGCTAGGGATTGTTCTATCTTCACTGTGATTTTGTCTGGGTTTATTTTGATGAACTCTCTAGTTTTGGAGAAGGATGATGTAATGTGGCATGTTCATGCAAGATTAATATAAGATGTGCTAATTATGGTTCATTCCCTATATGGTTTCTATTATGATTCGGCAACACTGTTTTTGTTATAATGATGCAATGCAAGTTACTTAGATCTGTTATGATGCTATGATTCTGCTTCTGATACAATGATGCAACTTAGTTTCTCCTTGCTCTGTTAATGCGATCTGTTAAATCTCTACGATTATTGTATGCGGTATGGTGTTTCATGATTAATGCTGTGATAAGATAGGATGATCGCATAAGTCATGGTTTTCCATAGTTGGATCCCCATGTCCTCCTTCCCCACTGTCGGAAACTCGGTTCTGACAGCTCTCCCTTGAATGCCTCAGGTGAGACCTCGTCTGCTTTGTAGACATTGCTGGGAGGGTAAAACCTGTTCGGGCCGGTGCTCAGGGAGATCATGCTGTAGGGCATCGACATAGCTGGAACCTCTGTCGATGAGGCTTTGTTGGTGGGTTGCACCAACAGGATCCTTCTGAAATGAAGGGAATGTTTGTTGGATACTGTGAAGTCTAGTCTCCAAAGCCTTCAAGATACACATTTCAGGATTCGATCATATAGATATTAGTAGGGATGTGACATTTGATGAAGAGACAAATATTAAGAAATCCAAAAGGTGTCATCTTGAATAAGTACATGAAGAGGATGTGCCTTGCATATAGGTAGATGCTAAAGACTCTCTTGAAATAGTAGCATCAAAAGATCATGATATGCTAAAACCTCAGGAAGCCTCTACTGTGGATATATATCGAAATAGAAAACCTACTTGTAGGGTAAGAGAAATCATACAAGAATTAGAAAAGTATGTATTTCCAGAAGGCTCCATAAGAACAAGCAAGAGATCAAATCTGTTCTCCAACTATACAACTTTGATGTGTGATATTGTAGATCAAAAACCCAACATTTACGAAGAAGCCCTAAAAAGGAAAGAAATGGTAGAAGCAATGGTGGAAGAATACTAATCAATAATGAAGAATGATGTTTGGTATATAGTAACCAAACTAGAAAACAAGAGTGTGGTATCTTCCAAGTGGATCTACAAGATAAAACATGCAGGTGATGGAAGTATCAAAAAATACAAGGAAATATTTGTGGATGGAGGATTCTCTCAGAAAGAGGGAAATGATTATGAAGAGATATTTGTGCCAGTAGCAAGGTACACTTCCATAAGAACCATCATGGCACTTTGTTAGAATATTAATCCAATACTTAGTACCTTGGTTTATACCTTAGTCAATTTCATTTGCTTCTTAGCATTAAATTGCTATGGTCTAGACTTAGGGAATTTGATCTAGGAGGTGAAATTGGTTATTTTCATACCTTTCACACATGTACCAGAAATATAGTTGGTCAACATAGTACATGTGCACCCTCATTTAATTCTTTGGAGTGCTACATCCTTTAATTGGGTGATATGGGTTTGACTAGGGCACCTAATGATATTTTTTTGTCATTTTGGCTCTCCTAGGAGAATTTATTGTTACATTGAGACTCCTAGACATATATACTTGCTCACCCATGCATGACTTGGAGTCATCATTGCCACAACACACTTCACCAATCTTCACATGATGTTTTTTGACTGTTTGGGATGAGTTGGAGCTTGATTGGTCCACCTAGGGGGGATTGAGATCAATTTTAGCCATGTCACATGTACACTCAAATTTGGATTCCTAAGCCTCATGAATTGATTCATATGTAATATATACCTATTATTAACACATTTATAAGTTATAAAGTTCAATAATATCCACTTTGTGTTCACATGTGTGTGTAAATGTGTTCCTCTTTCAATCTTTTTTGTTGGTTTTTGCAACTAAATTGAATTGTGAGAGTCTCTTGAACTCATAGATATTTTTTTATATCAAATTATCACATGGTATCATATCTTATTGGAGTTTCATATCAATATTAAGTGTTTGAGCTGCATTTGAGAGATTTTACGGATAAAATTTGAGTGTTTTTGCAGGTACTTTCAACAAGATATCAACACTAGCGCAAGAAGAGATGGATAAAAAACACATATTTCTCACTCCATTCAATTAATTTAAATGGAATTATGAGATGGTCATTTGGCTAATATCTAAGGGTCTCTACAGGGTCACCATGGGTATGGAAGCGGAGCCAAACTCTACATTAGAGAAGTCAAAATACTTCAATAGACTTGATGAGGAATTTGGACTACTGTGTCTAACCATTCCAAGAGATATCCTATTTAATTTTTATTGTTTAACAACCCCAAATTATGTCTGGCAGAAGCTCGAATCACTCTTTGGGAAAAATGATGAATTGAGGGGACATCAGCTTGAAAACAAGCTCATTACCCTGAGCCCAACACATTTTGACACCCTCTAAGAGTTATTCACCAAATTTAAGTCTCTAGTAATTATAATCAAGAAGTGTGGAATTTAGAAGAAAGAATAAAAACTAATACTTTCAATCTTTTCAAAGTTGGGGCCATAATATTCAGTGTTTGTTAGCACATTCCTTTCTGGAAGCTAACCATTTGAAATTGGAAAAATTCCAACACTAGATAGCATCATGGATTCCTTGACCCATGAGTAGGAAAATATAGTTAAGATGGGAACCATCAAGGAAATAAAGGATCAAGCCTTGGCTGCTGGTGTTTCGAATGCCTACAAAGGCAAGAAGAAGACAAAGAATTCGAAACTGCCAAAGAAGAAGAAAGCAGACAGACCCAAGAATCCTGATGGGGGTTTGAATCCTTCAAAGGATAAGGACATGAAGGGAAAGGAGAAAAAAAAATGTACCTATTTCCAAAAGGTATGGAATCCAGATAGGTCCTGCATGAATAAGACCATTGACATGATGATGCAGCTGCTAGTGAAAAACAACATCCATGTCCTAGATGGCGTAAGGAAGAAAGATGGCAGCTCAGGTTCTGACAACAAGGAGAAATTCCATGCCTTGGTAATAGGTTCTTATGATCCCTCCACCTTCATTATTGATTCAGGAGCATCCAAGAATATGGCCTCTATCAGAGAACTGTTCTCTTCCATACATTCAAATAGTGGCCCAACTGTTCAAATGGGAGATTACTTTGAGATGCAGACCAAGGGAGTTGGCAGGATTGACCTTGATAATGGATATTTCAATGATGTCCTCTATGTACCAGACTTGGCAGCAAATTTTATGTTATTATACCAAATGGCACATATAGGAGCATCCAAGAGAGTAACATTTACTCCATATTTGGTAGAGACATCAGAAATCTCCTCCAACCAAGTTGCGGCATTGGGTTATGCAGATCACCAAGCTAGAATGTATAAATTCTCAATATTTATTCCTAATTCCAGAGGGAAAGTTCTCCTATATCATGATAATTATATTTCCAAGCTATGGCATGAGAGATTTGGACACATGGACTAAAAATGCATTCAAGAATTAAACAAGGATGAGATGGTGGAAGGGCTTCCTCAAATCAAATCTTCCAATGGTGCATGTATTGGTTGTGTAGTGGGTAAGCATCCAAAGCACATATATGAGAAGGGGAAGGCAAGGAGAGATACACACACTTGGATTGGTAAATCCAAACCTCATTGGTCCTCTTCCCACTCCTTGTATGGAGGATCAAGGTATGTTCTCGCTTTCATAGATGATTAATCGAGGTTTTGTTGGGTGTACTTCCTTAAGTTAAAATCTGAAGTCTTTGATACATTGAAGATTTGGAAGGCCCTAGTGGAGAACCAAAGTGGGAATAGGATTAAAATACTTAGGAATAATAATGGTAAATAATATGTCAATAAAAATTTGCAGCACTTATGTGAGTAATGTGGCATCCAAATGCAACATTTGGTCCCCTACACACAGTAAAATGGTGTGGCAGAGAGGAAAAATAGGTCTCTCAAGGAGATGGCCACATGCATAATTGAGGCAAAGGATTTAAGTCCTAATATATGGGATGGAGCCATCAATTGTGCTGCATATATTCAAAACAGGGCTTTACACAAATCATTGAAAGGGAAAACACCCTACGAGACTTGGTTTGGTCACAAACCAAATGTCTCACACTTCAGGATTTTTGGCTCAAGGGCATGGGCTCGAATTCCATCAGAAAAGAGGAAGGAATTGCAGGAACACAGTAAATAATGTATCATTGTTGGTTATGGTGAATAAAAAAAAGGTTATAATCTCTTTGATACATCCACACACAAAACTTTCATTGAGATGAGTGAGCAATTCGAAGAGGAGATTATAACAAATTTTGAGTTAGCACCGGGGGAATGGTCTTCTCCCCAACACCATGATGATGTAAGTGATGAGTCAAACTCTGTTTTTTCTGATAATTCTGATAATGACATGGATTAATATGAAATTTTTGTACATGAATCACCTTCACAGCCCAAATGAGATGAGAAAACCATACAAGCTACTGGGGATTTAGCAGGCAATACTCTAGATCCTAGGAAAACAAGATCCCAATTTCACAATGTTTCTTATGCAAGTGATATTGCTCTTGGTGAGCACTGTTATATGATGATTGAATATGATCCACAATTATATCAAGAAACTTGTAATGATCCAAGGTGGAAATCAGCCATGCAATATGAATTCAATTCTCTCAAAGAGAATGAGACATGGAAATTGGTTCCCTTTCCTCCCAAGAGGAATCTTGTGCAATGTAAGTGGGTCTTTCGAACCAAAGTTGATGCATATGGTTATGATATTAGTACAAGGCCATATTAGTTTCAAAATTATTTTCTCAAGTACAAGAAGTGGACTATACCGATACCTTTGCACCGGTTGCAAAGATGGATTCAATCAGGCTAGTTTTAGCCATTGATGCTAGTAAAGGTTGGGATGTTCACCACATGCATGTCAAGAGTGCATTCCTCCATGGTGAACTAAATGAAGATATATACTTCCAGAAACCTAAAGGTTTCCAATAGGATACTTCCTTTGTTTGTAGGTTGAATAATTCACTCTATGGGCTCAAGCAATTCCCAAGGGATTGGTATGCTAAAATGGATAGTTTTTTGCTCTCTATTAATATTCTATATTGATCTAGGAACAAAGAATAAATATCATCAAAGATTAATCAACAAATAACTCATGAAATGGTGTAATTGGTCTACAGGAATAGTAGCCTCTCTGTATTCACATAAATAATGAATGATTACAATTACAATGTCATGCTACAAGCCTAAATGAAGAGACAATTCGAATTCCTTAGGAGGTCATTCGAATTGAATGAGTGAGTCTAGCTTAACTGACTGTAAGCCATGGTTCACACTCAGTTAACCATTGACCAAAACCCTAATTGACTCTACTAACCCTAACTGAAGTCGGAGTGCAATAAATTACTGAGTCTCAACTGAAAGAGATCAAACATATGTCACAGCTAACCAACCATCAAGAGGTAGTGCTACACTAACTCCAAAGAACCCCAATGAGGTTAACTGAAGTTGAACTGCACATCAAAAGTTGGTGGAGGTTCCCCTGTTGACTCCAGTTCATTAAATAATTATTAAATAATATATTTAATAAGAGGATGCGCCTTAACTGACTTGTTTAACTGGTTGTAACCACCAGTTAGCAATTAGGTGCATTAATATCACTTAGATCACCCCTGGAGTGCTCCAGTTATCCTCCCTGGATGTAGGAGAAGGCTAAGTTAGCCTCCTTGACTGAAGGTAGGCATGGGTGTGACTGGATGATGTCAATTAATGCTCCATTGATGTCAATTAATGTCAATTATACTTAGGATAGTGGTTTAACTAGGCCAATTTGACCAAAAAGAGTGTGTATGGTGGTAAATGTCTCCAACACCCCCCCTTAAGCTATACTCAGGAAGAGTTAGAAAACATAGATGCATAAAAATGCTAGGGCCAAAGAAACTAAGGCCATAGGTCCCCCTGTAAAATGCTGAAACTGAAACAATGCTCAAAACAAACTAAGTGAGGAAAAGAGGGAAAACCCAATGGGAACCCCCCCCCCCCCCTCAAGATGAACACTGAAGGTAGTCTGAATCACCCTAATGAACTCACCCCCAACAGTGAATGGAGGTAAGTGAACTTCTTTTCTGAAAATCTCTTGGTGAAGATGTCTGTAATCTGCTCATCAGTTGGGCAGTATTGCAGAATGATAGTCCTGTCATGCACTAGCTCCCTGATATAGTGCATGCGGATCTATACATGCTTGGTCCTATGCCTGGTAACTGGATCCATGGATATATTAATAGTATTTTTATTGTCACAAAAGGGGACAGTGGACAAAGTACTACCAAGATCAAACTCTGAAAGAATGCCTTGCAACCAAACTGCTTGGATGCAAGCATTCACTGCTCCTCGATACTCGGCCTCTGCTGAAGATAGTATTATCGAAGCCTACCTTTTTCTTGACCAGAAAATGGGGCCACCACCAAACATGAATACATATCTGGAAGGAGACTTCCGATCAATAGAATCACCCACCCAATTGGAATCTGTGTATCCAACCAGCTCTAGCTCAGAGTCTGCAGCATAGTGAATGCCATAGGTCCTGGTTCCCTGAATATACTGGAGGATCCTATTGGCTTCCTTCCAATGAATATAAAGAGTCTGATACATGTATCTTGATACAGCATTCATGGCATAACAAATATCAGTCCTAGAATGTGTCAAGTACAACAAGCTACCAATCAGCTGTCGATAGATAGTGCAGTCCATGGGAGGTGTGCTTTTTCCTTCTTCAAGGCTGATCCCTAAAAGGAAAGGGAATGGTGTAGGCCTACAATCAGCCATGTTAAACTTTACTAAAAGGTATGAAATGTATTTTTACTAAGCAACCATAATCCCATCAGAATTTTGCTCAATTTCAAGCCCCAAAAATTGTCTTAGAATCCCCAAATCACTCATTTCAAAGGCATTGTGGAGAGCAGTTTTGATGGCTAAAATGGAGGAAAATGTGCTACCTGTGATCAGTAAGTAATAAAAATATAAAACAATTATAATTATATGACCATCATACTGCTGTAAATACACATTGGGATCTTATCTACATCTCTGAAAGTTTTGCAAGAGAAGGAAGGCATCCATCTTGGAATACCACTCTCTTGGGGCCTGTTTTAACCCGTATAGTGACTTCTTTAGCTTGCAAACCAAATATATATTAGTGATGTATCCCTCAGGATTCTCCATGTATATATCCTCATGAATATATCCATGTAGAAACTCTGAATTAACATCCATGTGATGCACTTCCCAGTGCTTGGATTCTGAAATTGCCAAAACAAGGTGGATGGAGTCCATTTTTGCAACCAGTGCAATGGTCTCATGGTAGTACACTCCTTGAACCTGAGAGAAACCTTTTTATACCCACCTTGCCTTATATTTGTAGGTGCTTCCATCTATAGCAACCTTGGTCTGAAACACCCACTTGCATTTAACCAATTTCCTTCCCAGAGGAAGAGAAACTAGCTCCCAAGTAGTGTTTTTCTGAAGAGAATTCATCTCTTCATACATGGCAACTTGCCATCTCGGATCCTTCAGAGCATGATAGTAGGATTTTGGATATAAAATAATCATAAAATATCAATTTTCAGATAGAAAATTATCAGGACAAGAGAGCACAATACCTGCTCTTTGGAAATCAGACCAGGTTCTCCTTGGATCATCCGGATTTCCAATGTTTTCTCTTGCGGAGGAGAGTGTTTGTCGGGCCCATGTAGGAAGATTATTTTGCACTTCAGGTTCTGATTCGGAATCTAATTATTGCTTCACACTGATATTAGAAATCATAGGATCCAAATCAGGGTCATCACCCCCAATTTCATCATCCAAATATTTAGTAGAATTGGAAGGAAATTCAACAGTTTTCTCCTTCACTAGTTCCACCTCCTAAAGAGGCTTATCGAAATTGACACTTCTCTCGATGATGATCTGTTTGGTATTGATATATAGTAGCTTAAACCCTTTATATTCATCAAGATACCCAATAAATAGACATTCTATGCTTTGCGGTTGCAAAGCCATTCTTTTATCAAGCAGAATTCGGGCCCATGCAGTGGACCCAAACACCCGTAGGTTCGACACATCCGGCTTGTGTCTGAAGTATGCTTTGAAAGGGGTCTTCCCTTTAATGGATGAGTGTGGAAACCTATTATTAATGTATGTGGTAGCATGCATGGCCTCAGCCCACAAATTTTCAGCAAGCTTCTTGGATTCCAACATACAGGTGGTCATCTCCTTGAGAGACCGATTCTTCCTTTCTGCTACTCTGTTTTGCTGTGGAGTGTATGGAATTGAATGTTGGACCTGAATACCAATTTGGGAGCATATGTAAAGAAAATAATTAATGACATACTCCCCTCCATTATCAGATCTCAAGATCTTGATCTTAAGCCCAGAGGCATTTTCGATCAAGGCCTTCAATTCAGAAAAATTTTCACATACTTTTGATTTATTTTTAAGAAAGAAAACCCATGTATACCTTGACAAATAATCAATAAAAGTAAGGAGATACCTTGATCCATTCATGGATGTGATAGGAATCGGACCACTGATATCAGAATGTATCATCCCTAATATGCATGTAGATTGGTTTGCCTTCCCCTAATCGAACTTGTGCTCAAGGTGTTTTCCAATCACACAGCCTTTGCAAATTCCCGCGGTTGCCTTGATGACCGGGAGGCCTTCAACCATGGAGTTTTTCTGTAATTGCTAAAAATATTTGAAATTAATATGGCCAAACCTCTCATGCCATAGCCTACTAACCTCATTCCCATGAGTTAGCAGAGCGGTGGGATTTGCATCCGCAACAAAGTGAGAGAACTCCTAGGCTTTTGCATGATGATTTGCAAGGCCTTTAGCAATGAGTTTCCCGGATGCAATTTCTGTTATCTCAACATCATTTGGGCTGAAAGAAACTCTCTTAGGCACTCCAATATGTGTCATCTGATAGACACTAAGGAGATTTGATGCCAGATATGGTACATACAATACATTTGAAAAGAAACCATTTTCAAGATCAACCGTATCTTGTCCTTCTGAAATGATGGTGGAGTCATCTCCCATGTGGATGGGGATGGATTTTCCGGTCTCCAAGGATGAAAAGGAGTCCTTTTCAGCCATCATGTGGTTCAAATCTCCTGAATCCATCAAGAGTGATTTGGACTTTGAAGTGCTTTCCATGAGGGCATGACCTTTTCATGCTGTGGTTCCCGATCATGCTCATCTCTCCTCCGAAATCTTTCTAGAAGATTGATGTGATTCCTCTCAAGAAGAGAGGTTGCTTCACCAAGATTCTTCTTCATGCAGGCATGTTCAAGGTGGAAGCCATTACCACAATAATAACACTTGACTTTTTCCTTTCCATTGTGCCCTTTTCCTTTGTTCTTCCTTGAGCCAGAAGAGTCATCATGTTGCTGATTTTCAACTCTAGGTTTAGGAGCATCAAATTTAGTTTTTTGATTCTTTTGCTGCTTTCCTTTACCCTTCAGATCTTTGGGCCTCGAGACATGGAGGGCTTGATCACGGGAAGATCGGATGATCCCCATATGGACAAGATTGTCATGTTCACTTGTTAGGGACTCAATGAAGGCATTGAGTGTAGGCATATTCCATCCAGGGGTAGTGAGCTTCCCCGCACAGAATGTAGAAACAAAAACTGAATAATCAGCCCCAAGTTTGGAGAGTATGGCGAGGATGAGCTGATCATCCTCCTTCTCCACTTTGCATTGCTTCAAGAGTAAAATAGTATGCTTGAACTTTGTGAAGAAATCATTTAGAGTCTCGAAGTTGGAGGGTTGGAAAGACATGAGTTCATTTTTGAGCTGGTAAACCCTCAAGTCATCATGCTTTCTGTATAGAGTCTCCAATTGTCCCATATTTCTTTAGGACTCTTCAAATCCGTAAGATGGAAGAGAAGGTCTCAGGAAATAAAGAGGCACAAGAAATCGAAGGCTTCATCCTTCTTGTTCAAGAATCTTGATTTTTCTATGGCAGATCCAAGCTCAACTTCAGTGTCCATGGTGATTCTAAAAATTCCTCTAGAGCGTAGTTGAACATCCATATCACTTTTCCATGAGTGGAAATTATATGGAGTCAAGATATCTACTGAGGAGGCCATCTGTATGTGCTGGAGTGAATGTTGCACCTGTAGAAACCTGAAAATCAAAACAGAAAGGGCAATGTAAGGTCAGACAACCTAAATATTCTAGGATTTCATCACACCCAACATAGTCAATCAAGCAAGCTTGATCAACAAGTTCTTTACTTGGGGTATTAAGTGGTAAGCCTTGGCCTCTGGTACAGTGTTGGATTTTTGAGCTATTGCTCAAATTTCATGCAGAAATCTGTCAAAAATCTTTTTTTTGAGAGATAGAGCTTCATCCCACCGTAAGATCTGATACCATATTAATCTTGTATATTGATCTAGGAACAAAGAATCAATCTCATCAAAGATTAATCAACAAATAACTTATGAAATGGTGTAATCGGTCTATAGGAATAGTAGCCACTCTGTATTCACATAAAGAATGAATGATTACAATTACAAAGTCATGCTACAAGCATGAATGAAGAGACAATTTGAATTTCTTAGGAGGTAATTCGAATTGAATGAGTGTGTCTAGCTTAACTAACTGTAAGCCATCATTCACACTCAGTTAACCACTTACCAAAACCATAATTGACTCAACTAACCCTAACTGAAGTCAGAGTGCAATAAATGACTGAGTCTCAACTGAAAGAGATCAAACACATGTCATAGCTCACCAACCATAAAGAGGTAGCACTACACTGCCTCCAAAGAACCCCAATGAGGTTAACTGAAGTTGAACTGCACATCAGAAGTTGGTGGTGGTGCTTCTGTTGACTCCAGTTCATTAAATAATCATTAAATAATATATTTAATGAGAGGAGGTGCCTTAACTGACTTGTTTAACTAATTGTAACCACCAGTTAGCAATTAGGTGCATTAATATCACTCATATCGCCCCTAGAGTGCTCCAGTTAGCCTCCCCGAATGTAGGAGAAGGCTAACTTAGCCTCCTTGACTGAAGGTAGGCGTGGGTGTGACTGGATGGTGTGAATTAATGCTCCACTGATGTCAATTAATGTCAATTATACTTAGGATAGTGGTTTAACTAGTCCAATTTGACCAAAAAGAGTGTGTATGGTGGTAAATGTCTCCAACACTCTCAATTGGTTTCGTTCGATGCAAGTCTGATACAAATGTGTATTTGCAGAAAAATGATGATGTATTATAGGTTATTGGACAGTATGTGGATGAAATCTTAATTACATAGAGCTTCACCAAACATATTGGATCAATTAAGGCATCTCTACACAGTGAGTTTGCAATGACTGATATAGGATTACTTAAACAATTTCTAGGATTGGAAATTGAGCAATATGAAAGAGGCATCATGTTCAACCATTCTAAGTATGCTTTAGACCTGCTATTAAATTTTAAAATTTATGATTGTAAGGCAGCCAAGTTCCCATTTCTTTATGGCATAAAATTAGGTGAATTTGGAAATTCTCCTTTGGTAGATTGCGCATTCTACACGCAACTAGTTGGTAGTTTGATGTACCTTACACATACTAGACCTGATTTTTCTTATGATGTTAGTGTTGTAGCAAGGTATATGAAGCAGCCAAATTATTTCCATTAGAAGGAAGCCAAAAATATCCTCTAGTGTGTTCAAGGAACCAGGAGTTTTAGGGTACACTATGCAATGATTTCTCCACTAGAACTAGTTGGATTTTCTAATTCGGATTAAGATGGAGATCCCAATGATAGAAAGTCCACTTCAGGTTTTTTTTTATGCTTGATTATGTTCCCATTTTCTGGTCAAGTAAGAAACAACACACAATTGATATTTCTTCAGCTGAGGCTGAATACATGGGAGCAGTGAATGCAGCCACATAATGTGTGTGGTTGCAAGGTATTCTTTAGGAGCTTGATGTTACACTTGATTCACCCACTATCATTTGGTGTGACAATAAAAGTGCCATAAAGATATCTATAGATCCAGTACAAAGGTAGAGGACAGAGAAGATAGAGATCCATATGCACTACATTCATGGATTAGTGCATGACAGGGTGATTGCCTTGCAATATTTCCCATCCACCGAGCAAACAATTGACATATTCACTAAGAGTTTTACTGAGAAGACCTTCACTTACTTGAGTTCATTTCTTGGAGTGAGTGATGGATGGTGATGGATGCCATTCACTTACAATTTTTCAGCCCCATGTCCATTTTTGAGGGGATGTTTTGTTACCATGAGGTTTCCCTCTTTTCCTCATTTTTCATGGACAAATATTTTTCTATTTATAATGAGGGGACTTGAGCCTTTGTTGCCAATCCCTCAATAATATTTTGATGAGTTGTAAAAATTCATGGTAAAGGGGGGGTGTTATAAAATTAATCCAATCCTTAGTACCTTGTTTTATACCTTAGTAAATTTCATTTGCTTCTTAGCATTAAATTGCTATGGTCTAGACTTAGGGAATTTGATCTAGGAGGTGAAAATGGTTATTTTCAGACCTTTCACGGATGCACAAGCACTATATTTGGTCAACCCAACACATTTACACCCTCATTTAACTCCTTGGAGCACTACATCCTTGATTTGGGTGATCTGGGTTTTAGTAGGGGCGCTAATGATGTATTTTTGTCTCTTTGGCTCTCATAGGATCATTTATTGGCACATTGAGACTTCCACACACCTCAAATTGCTCACCCACGAATTAATTGGAGTCATCATTTCTCTATTACACTTCACCAAGGTTCACATCAGGTTTCATGACTGTTTGGGTTGAGTTGGAGCTTGATTGGTCCACCTAGGGGGGATTGAGGTCAATTTTGGCCATGTCACATGTACACTCAGATTTGGATTCCTAAGCCTCACAAATTGATCCATATGTAATATATACCTATTCTTAACACATTTAGATGTTATAAAGTTCAATAATATCCACTTTTTTTTCACATGTGTGTGTAAATTTGTTCCTCTTTCAATCTTTTTTTCTTGTTTTTGGAACTAACTCGAGTTGTGAGAGTCTCTTGTGCTCCTAGATATTGATGTAGATCAAATTATGACATAGTTTTTTCCATGGTTAATTGGAATCTACACCATATGGATGTAAATACAACCTTCCCGAATGGTGTGATTAAGGAAGAAGTATACATCGAACAAGCACAAGGATTTGAAGTTAAAGACATAGTGACTCATCTATGTAAGATGAAGAAGGGTTTGTATGGACTAAAGCAAGCTCATAGAGCTTGGTATGGAAGAATAGATATCTTCTTGACAAGATTGGGCTTTACCAAAAGTAAATATGATCCTAATTTTTACCTTAACGTTATGGATGATGAACTTGTCATATTATTACTATATGTGGATGATCTATTTCTAACAGGAAATGAGAAACAAATTGTAGAAAGCAAGAAGAATATGGATGAAGAATTCGAGATGAAATATCTTGGATTGATGCACTATTTCCTTGGGATGGAATTGTGGAAAATCCTAGAAGGAATCTTTTTGAACCAAGGAAAGTATGCAGTGAAAATATTAAAAATATTTGATATGTTGGATTGTAAATCCATGGCCACACCCATGGATACCAAAATGAAGTTGTTATATCATGAATCTTCAGAGTTAGTGGATATGACTCAATACAAAAATGTTATTGGGTCATTGATGTATCTGATGAATACTCGGCCATATATATGCTTTGATGTGAACACCCTGAGTCAGTATCTAGCTAAAGCTGGACGGATTCACCTGATACCTGCAAATCATGTGATGATGTACCTAAAAGGTATGACAGAATTTGGACTATAATATGATAGAGATCATGAATACATATTTTATGGATATACGGATTCAAATTGGGAAGGAAGTGTCATTGTTGGAAGGCGATGTAGATGTGCAAGAAACCAAAGTCAAAGAATAGTGCGCAAGGTGAAGAAGTTGACAAGCGTCAGCTTGGTCATGATTTGGTAAATTTTGGTTTGAGTTAGTTAGGTAGTTGGTCGTAAGTGGACCATTTTGTAAAGGCACAAGCCTATATATAGAGTTAGGAAGAATTCATAAGATTATCATTGTTTTGGAGAGAACATCATTCAGTTATTTGTTTGACATTTTTGTATATGCTATTCAGTTTGAGTTTGTCGACCTGAGATGTATTTTGGAAATATGTTTTGAACTACGCAAGTAATATGACATGGGAGGATGATGATGGAAATTCTCTGTATTGGTTTCTGATCTTATGGTTTAAATGATGTGATCTAAGTAAATGTTGTGAGATGATTTATGTTTATGAATGTTGAGATGTATGTGTATGATGAATGTCTCTATACTTATCGATCTCGTTATGGAATGGATAAGATGACGCATTAACTAGATATGATTGGAATAGTTTCTGATGCGACTGAATACGAATGATGGATGTTAAACCCTCACCTGGATCTCTGGTTAACACTGTGGAAAAGACAAAGAATAGGTGCGCAAATCCTCCTCACCATGGAAACTTGGTTCCTACAGCTCTCCCTCAAACATGTAGGGTGAGACTTCATTTGCTTCGTATGTGTTGCTGGATAGGGTAAAACCTAGCTAGGTTGGTGATCAGGGAGATCGAAGTGGAAAGGAGTGTCAACAGTATGTGAACCCCTGTCAAAATATATGTGTCAACAAATGGTTCTGTTGCTGGGACCATGTGCGAGGAAGAGGAGGATATGTTGTGGCATCCGAAGAAACCAAAATTTTAGGATTGGTTTGATTAGAAGACTTGAGAATTCGCAGCATAAGAAAATATGAATTCTAGACTAATGAAAGAAGTGTGGCTAGGAAGGCATATCTATTATGATATCCAAAAATATTTCTTCCTCGAGTTTCTGATTATCTTGTACAAGTGGTTGGTGCAGTTGACCTATCAGAAAATGAACTTCCAGGGAGGCGAACCTACTTGTTGGACCCCTGAGCTGAATCAACAACTGAAGGAGTTAGATAATAGGGCATTTAGGGCTATCAAAGTGTGGCTCAACAACATTTTGGAAGGATACATCACTGAGTTTGCGATCGACAAAGTCAAATCCTATAGTGATGCAAAAAGGGAATTCTTCAAATGACTAAGAGGTAGGTTTCTATTGTCTTTGCAATTGTGGATTAAGATGCTTATCTGTGAAAATGGTATCTTGAAAATGAACTTCGATGAGTAGAGATATGGTGTGCAAAGGTTATGGGTACTGCATAGATGAGGGTTGAATGGAATTATATGGGGTATATGGATGGGATTTATGACCAAACTATGAGGGAAGTCGAGGAAGAGTGTGGTCTTCTGATAAGTGGGGTAAGGTTTTGTAAAGAGAACAAGCAAAGGAATGAGGAGAGCCTTGTTGCAACTGGAACAAGAAAATACGAGAGAAGATCACAAGGGACCAAGTGACCCTACAATGTTGAAGGAGACAACCAAGCTATGCTAGAGCCCAAGGAAGGACTAATCCAAAGAAAAAATATACCTACACCTCTATGCACTGCACCACATTTAGGAAGAAAACCTAGATCAGCACAAGACTTCCCAGTGTGTCATCACCACAATAATAGTAGCAGATCAACGAACACAGGAAGAAGGCCCAGAATGGAGGGCGATGATGTGAAATAACCTTTGTTCCATGGGAACAGGACTGAGGATGCCAAACAAATTTGATTTCTATATGAAGCGGTATGGACTATGAAGCAAGTCCAAGATGAAGACATTAAGAAGGGTCAGTTGGCGACAACGTTTATAGGTCATGCATTAGATCGGTATATGAATTTCATACAAGTTCTGAAAGGGAAAAAATAGAAGACTCTAGCAGATATTAGAACCAGGTTGATTGAGGAGTTCAGAAAACCCAAATCTGAGTCCCAATACATCACAAAATTGAAGGAAATCAAGCAATATCCAAATGAGTCAGTCTAGGATTTCGATCACCGATACAAGATGTTGATGGAGAAATTTTGTTTCAGAATGAGCAATGTACAACACAAAGAATGCTTCATCGCAACATTAGTACCACATATTTAAATTCCATTGATGCAACAGAATATTGTAACACAAATCGAGGCTCTGTAGATCACAATGAAGCTATAATCCTCACCAATCAACAAAACTGGAGTTTGAATGAATCAGATTCAATTGCAACGGGTGAATCTGATGATTCAATTACAAGATATCAAGAAAGGAAAATAAATTCATGAAGAAGTATGGTGTACCTAATGTCACATGAAAGGACATCACAAATATCAATGCCCAAACTTCCACAATTACTTGTTGTCAAGAGCTCCAAATATGCTAAGTCAAGGTGGCTTACCATGGCGTTGAATCTGTCAAACTCACAAACATCAACATGAGGAATGTGTGTATCTCCATAATATGGTATCTAAACCTGTGAACTTGTTCTATAATTTTTGTTGTTATATTGGCCATAAAAAGAAAGATTGTCAAGCATATGATCTGCTCCAAGAAAAGACAATGGATACATATTGTATGAAGGGATAAGAACATTGATTGGTGGATAGACCGCCACCACAACAGCCACCACTTTTTGCACAAACCCAACTGTAGTTTGCTCTATCACATCCATAGTATAACCAGATGGGGTAAGCTCTGTAGAGGCCACAGTATACTCAGCCACAATATACTCAACTGCAGTATGTTCAACCACCACTGAATCCACTGGAACAACAACAGTTTAACCAACTGTAGTATCAACAACAAGGAGGCTTTCGCAGAGGATTTCAAGGAGGAAAAAATGGAGGTTTTTGTTGGGAAAAATATTGTCTTGAATAATTTAGCTAATATTTAATTATCGACCGGGTTTAGTAGGCTTAGAGTTGCTACAAAATATATGCGAAGGGAGAGATTATCGTGGTAATACTTTAATAAGCTAAAAAATGAAATATCTTGAGTTGAACTCCTTAAAACATAGGTCTAAGCAGAGTAGTATCAAACTATTTATAAATGTCCGGGTATAAAAAATGTAATGAACTATTTCATCTAGAGAGATTTATTTTACTTGAAATAATGACTACATCAAGAAGGATTTACAACAACTAAATACACTACTTTGGAAAAACTATACATACACTAACTAATGTACATAAATCAAACTAAATCATATTAATTCCACTCTCCTTGATTATTTTGAGGGTGAGCATTTACTGTAATGGGAACTGGAGCAGGAGAGGTATCAAAATGGCTCTCAAAAGAAGTGTAAAATCTAAATTAGATTAAGTCTAGTTTGATCTCCACAAAAATGTGTAAACTGAGAAATGTCCAGTTATAAGAAATAATAAACATGATTATTTCTACACAAATAACTTCTATTTACATAATACTAGAAGAAAGTAGACATGATTTATGAACAAACAAAAAACTCAAAAGATGATCTAAATTCTATTTTATAGATCCCTTTAACAATTACATGATTAAGAGAACAAATTGTATTAATATAAGCAATGTGTAAACTACTTAATCTATTAATGCATGTAACTTAGAATTCATATACAATGGAAAAACTTAAATCATAGGTTTAATTACAAATCAACATAATGAGTTAAACTACATGACATAATTCCTAGGCATAAGGTAAAAAGAAAGAGGAAAGAGAAATAAGGTTTAACAAAGAGTCTAAACAATCTTATTTAAAGGTCTTAAGAGAAAATACAATTATTATCTAACCATTACTATCAAGACAGAATAAAAAAACTAAGAAAATAGGCTTAAAACAGAGTAAAAACACACAGGACTGAATCAATGACTAGATAGCAGGTGGAAATGAAGGTTTGTATAAAGGGTGGGATAGGCTGTCCGAATGAGAGTATGTTTGAAGAAAATGCTAAAAATTTAAGAAAACAGTGAATCTAAATGATTAATTGAAGGTAGTTGTCTTATGCATATGCTAACAAAATGTAAAAGCAAGAAATAAATCTACTTAATGATTGAATTCCATAACAATGTAACCTAACCTAATTTCATAATTCGAAAAGGAAATTATATCATTGAATAGACTGAAATACTCTTAAGCAAATTCATGACAAAAAATGAAATAAACAGAACTAGATTTACTATAATTTAATCAAAATAATTTAGCCTAGAAATCGTGCAATGGACTGTAAAGACTTTGTAGAATAATTTGAAAACTATTCTAGGCGCAACCGGTTGCTAATTGATAAAAGAAATCTACACAATCAACATTGTATTAAACTAAAATCTATGCTACAAAAAACATAAATGATTATAGAAACAAAACTACACAAACAACTTATAAGCAAAATTATACTAATTGTAGAGAAAATAAACAACAGAACATACACAAAGATGTAAAAACTCTGTTGTCGGGGGGCCCTCCCAGTGAATAGAGTAATGCTCTTCTAATCGAACACGATCATACACAGCGCAACAGGACTTTCATTAAAATAAAAAGGGTAGCATTACATGGTTTTTAGACTTAACTGATCATATATCAAATAAAAGACTCTCATTCTAAATCACATAACAGTGCCTATATATACATCGTTTGATAGAAGGCGAACAAGTCAAACCTTTAGTGGTCGACTGCTCTTCACGATAAGGAAGTAATTATAGCAAATAAGTGCATTAACAACTAACAGATTACAGTTCCTTCTCCTTTGCAGATTGGGTTTCTTTTGGCATGTGATGTGGCATATGACTTCAGTCTTAATCAGAGTAGGCATTAAGGTGTCATGCAGAGACATTAGATGGGTGCTTCTTCCAAAAGAAGGCTGATGTTGAGATGTTGACGTGTAGTCATGATAGTTCTTGGCCATTTCGTTCCTTTAACACAAATAAATCTACTACCAATGATGCGCGGTCTGTTTAGTGATCTGGATGACAAGATGGATATGATATCCATATATCTAGCTGAACACGTGCCTATTTGTTAGCCTGTCTAAAATACCATATAACTTGCAAACAATTATACACATGAATTAATACGTCGAATGCGCTTCATATTATGTCAATTTTAACAATTAAAACTGTAAAATGATAATAATAAACAGAATTGATATAAACCTTAAATTTATTCGTACCTGAGGATTGAATGGTGAGCTACATGGTGCAAAAGATGCCAAAAGGTAAAAAAACATGCGTTCATATGTAAAGTATTTAACCCAAAAATGGTGACAAAATGGGGACCAAGAGTTTTGTTCGAGGAGGAGGACAAGGTCATGGACCTGTGCAATCTTATAATTGTGGTGTACTCGTGTATTATCAATGAGATTTCCCAAACCTCCAGTCGCGATGTACCTACTGTACCGTTGCAGATCACATAGTTGAAGATTGTTCACAGATGATCGCAAAATGGAAAACAAAGAATGTTCCTCTATGATAGAACCAGAATTAGAATGGGAACCAGAATAGAAATCAAGCCATAAATCCACCACAAACTCAGAAGCAAAGTCCAACATTAGGGAATAGTTAAGCAGAACCTAGGACTCAACCTGCGGATGTTGGAGTCATTACTCGCGGAGGTGTGACGATGGGGATGATGGTTCAATCCCATAGGTTCGATTTTCGTCTTGAAAAAAGGTGCAATTCGATGTCAACACTGAGAGGGATACATTATTTGATGCAACAGATACCATGGAGAGGGATATGGGTAAGTTTCCTATCTATGAAATACCGCATTTTTTTTATTCAACACTTGTAGTAGGACCATCACGAAAGTATGACACATTACAAAGTTTCTTCAAAATTTGTCTCTCACTAGCGAAAGATATTGATGCGCTAGCCGAGATTGCAAGTCTGTTATATCGACCAGGGAAAGATGGACAGGTCTCTACCGTTAACTCCTTGCAAAAGAAGAAAACCAAAAAGGAGATGAGAATGAATGTCCAAATTGGTGATTACGATGTGGACTCAGTTATTCTATATATGGACTCAGATGTCAACATTTTGACAAAGAAGACATGGGAAAAGATGGGGAAACCACAGTTGGTTTGGTCCTCTGTGAAACAGTGACTGACCAGTTAGGCTAGAGTGTTTCCAATTGGGTGAGTATTGTGCTCAGTGGTGGAAGTCAAAGGAATGAAGACATATGCAGATTTTGATCTAATCGAAATCATCAATGAAGGAAGCTAATATATCGCACTATTGGTGATTGGGTGGGATAGTGACAACCTAGTGGTGATCAACTTCAAGAAGTGAGTGATGAATTTAGAGTACCGCGAAATAAGAGTCATAGCTCCATTGGATCCAAGTGAAGGAAAAAGATATGTCGAACTAGTCAAGGAAGAAGTTGTAGGAGGATGGGACCATTCATACAACATTTTGTAGGATTATTTCCATCCCATGGAAGACAACGAGCTGGGATGGAAAAGTTTGACCTATGCATCATTGGATTCGAACGATGCACTGGAAAATTGGTCGAATCGACTACATGAAGTATTCATCCGAAAGTGTGGATGGGTCACCCAGTTGCTGGGTTGGGTCGCCATAGAGATTGTTGAGTTACCAAATATGAAGGATTACCCAACTTTTCTTAGTTCATCACCGAATTCGAAGATAAGGTATCGACACCTCAAATATTTTTTGCATTAGAGGAAGCATTGAAGGCCACTCTCGAATGATGGTGGTAGAAACACAAGAAATTGATCGATGGGTGGTAAGTGTGTTGCAAATTGATGGAATTTCACTTCGGTGAAATAGAGCACTATCAAGTCAATAAATATGATGGATGAAATAATCCCAATGCTAATTTTATTGCATGTCAGACCGTGTGGGTGTCATGACCAAAGGATGAGTGGGTACATGCTTTTGTACACACATTAGACGAAATGTCGTGATAGTGGTATGTATCACTAGAGATCCAAAGGGAGATCATGACATGGGAGGACTTGATGATATGTTTTAGTCACACTTTTAGCTTTTTGGATGCTGATCCAATGATTCATAGTGCACTTCATCATATCCACAATGTTGTCTTGGAGATAATTTCAGTTGCATTTCTTGAAGAATCGCATGAGGTACCAATGGTGCAGTAGATGATGGAATGTTACAATGTAACAGGAGGACCTGACAATGGGGATGAACCAATAAAAATTAATATTCTATATTCTCAAGGAAGTTGGAATATTACAATACCTGAGATGCCAATAGAAAAAGTTCACGAGTTGCTGAAGATTCAAAAGGTCAACAATGGGACATAAGACAAACCAAATTTCACCAATATTGGAGATTATTGGGATGAAGATACTATGGCGAAGATCACCGATTTGTTGCATGAGTTTCAAAACTTGTTTCTGACCAAATTCTGTGAAATATAAGGGATTCTAGGAGACTTGGGAGAAATGAAAATCCCACTCAAGCCATATGTGAAGCCAGTGAAGTAGCGTGCATATCGATTAAATCCGTGATACAAGGAGCAAGTGAAGCTTGAAATTGACAGAATGTTGGATGAACAAATCATCGATCTAGTCAAAGAATCGCAATGGATCAGTTCAATGGTTGTTCAAGACAAGAAGACAGGTGAGTCCTGGATCTATGTTGATCTTTGGAAGCTAAATGATGCATGCCTTCATGATCTGTTCCCTACACCATTTATTGACGAAGTACTGGAAGGAGTATGTGGTTAGGAGGTCTATTCATTCACATATGGCTTTTTAGGCTATCATCAGATCAAGATTGTGAAGGAAGATCCACATAAGATGAATCTTGTGACTGAGTGGGGATGCTTTCAGTATATGGTGATGTTGTTTGGACTAAAAAACAAACCTGTGATATTCTTCAGGATCATAGTTGTTGTATTTAAGGACTTCATTAAAAAAAAATTGGCAGTATACATGGATGATTGGATAGTGTACGAGTTGGTAAAGAATCATATCCCAAATATGTGACTGATGTTGGAATGGTGTCGACAAAACCAGATCGCACTGAACTTGCAAAAATGTATATTTTGTGTGCGGTTAGGGATTTTGTTGGGACACATTATCTATAAGAAAGGGATGTTGTTTGATCCATCTAAGATTTCACTTACTGCTAATATGCCCCCACCGACGAATGTGAAATAGCTCAAGGAAACATTAGGACATATGGGATATTATCCATAGTTCATAAGAGGATATGCAATGATCACAACTATGATGGAAAAGTCATTGAAGAAAGATGTGAAATTTTAACAGAGTCATGAGCACCAAGGAAGTATCGACACTCTAAAAAAGAAGATTGTCACAACACCAATATTGCTCTTTATAGACTGGATGAAGGAGTTTCATGTCCATGTTGATGCATCATCAGTCGCCTTAGGAATGTTTTTGGTGCAACCAGGTGAAGGGGATATTGATCATTTGATTGATTTTGCAAGCTGAAATTTGTCATCTACAGAACGAAATTACACCATGACAGAAAGTGAAGGCTTGGTGATGATGTACACACTTCAAAAATTATGTCATTATCTATTAAGAGGACATTTTAATATCTTCATTGATCATTATGCATTGAAATACTTAGTCAACAATCCTATGTTGGGGGGTTATATGTTGTTGGCTGCTACTCTTCCAAGAGTTCAATTTCAAAATCATCATGAAGCAAGGTCGCTTGAATGCAGGAACTGATCATTTATCGCGGATTCAGATAGGCGAAGAACCAACCAACATCGAAGATGGGTTGTATGATGCACAATTATTTAAGTTTGGAATGGTTGATGACCATTATGAGCAGATTATTCAGTTTCAGTCGACAAGAAAATCACCAGATGATTTCACCACCAGCCAAAAGAAGCCATTGGTTGTTTGGGATGCATACTTTCAACTGATTATTGGACAACTATATAATATGGGACCAGATTAGATCCTACATTGCTACATCCTACCACACGAACATGGAATGATATTGGAAGAGGAACCTGATGGGTTTGCAAGAGGGTGACCATGGAGGTCACACAACTGCAAGGAAGATACCCCGCACGGGCCTCTAGTGGCCAACTGTGCAAATTGGTGCTGTGGATTATGCAAATAGTTGTGATGTTTGTCAAAGAATGGGGAAGCCATCATGCCGAGAGGAGATGCCTTTATTACCTTAAGTATAATTGAAGCGACCATTTAACAATTGGGAAGTAGATTTTTTGGGACCCATGAATACACTAGGAAAAAGGACGGGCATGCGATACATAATTATAACAGAAAACTATATCAATCGATGGGAGAAAGTAGCACTAATGAAATATTGCTACGACTACAACAAGGTTATTATTCAACAATGTCATCACTTGGTTTGGTTGTCCGAAGATATTAATGAGCGATCAGCGGAGTCACTTCATCAATTGCACTATCATTGCAATAATGGAGGATTTCAATATCAGACATAAGAACACTATTCCCTATCATCTACAAGTTAATGGAAGGGTGGATGAATTTAACAAGGTATTAGAGCATGCATTCACCAAAGTTTACAATGCAATCCATGATGATTGGGACTTGAAGGTTCCAACAATGTTGTAGGCCTATCGAACCACCTGCAAATGTTTGATAGGGTAGACACTATTCAATTTGGTATATGGTTAATAATTAGTAATGTCAATGGAGTATATCATTCCAAGTATGTCCATTGCAGCGGAAATAGGTATGGGTGATGAAGGAGCACTGGAAGAACGCTTGACGCAGTTGCTGCAGCACGAAGAAGATTGGTTCATCACAGGATTTCATCAACAAGTTGAAAAGGGTTGCTAGAAGGCATGTCATGGTCAACACATTAAGGCCAAGTACTTCCAACAAGGACATATGGTGCTACTCTATGACAGTAATTTTGTAAAACACACAAGTAAGTTGCAAATGCATTGGTTAGGTCCCTATGTAATCAATTTCATTACCTACGGAGGTGTGGTATAGTTGCAACAGCTAGATGGATAAATGCTACCAAATTTAGTGAATGGAAACCAACTAAATCCCTACCAAGATATCCAGGTGTGACACGATGCTTAAGGCATTATGCAAGAGGAGAAAAAAAAAGATGTGTTATAGAGGAGGATAGCGTACTAGAAGCCAATGGCTACGAAAGGAAAAATGTTGAGGTCACACTAGGAAAGCAGTTTGGAGACCTCCATGGGGACATGATATGGTAAAATCAGGTAATTAATGAAGCCATTACACCAGATGGGTGATGACATAACTCAACGGGACACACATTTATGGGGAATTCAGCTGTTAGATTTGCAAAATCGGTGGTGGATTTGGTCGATTGATGGAATATTTGGTCGTGATGATTCCAAATAGTTCACGAAAGTGAATTCAAGCTATATAATTGACAAGGGTGAGTTGGATTAACTATTGTGATTGTTGATGTTTAGAAGAGCATAAAGTGTTAACTAAGAACCTTTGTGAACAAGAGTGTAACAGAGTTGCAGATATGTCCCAAGTTATTTCAAGTGGTAAAGTTCATGACTTGCCACCCTTAGGCACACCGATTGAAGAATAAATTCCCTAGCTATAGATAGAACCCCCATGGATTTCGTGAAAGAAGAGGGGTGCAAATTGTCCCAAGTCGCTGTCAAATAAGAAGCGAACCACAAGAATTTTTAATAGGGAAGAAGTCGAAGCGAAAGCTCAAGATGGACCATCGACCACTGGAGGAGAGGATTCATCGAGTAGAAAGGGTGTCATTGTCAATAACATATTTGGGTTTATCCTACCTAGAAAAGCGGGTGCACCGTAAGTGAATTTAACTAAGAATCAATGATATCCTGTCAAGATGGCTACAATACTACAGGGAATGCACTCAATGCTCAACATTGTGCCCTTTTTTACCAAAATTAACTATAGCGATCATGACCTGTTGGTCTATCCAGAATGTACAACTGAGCCATTCGATTCACAAAAGTAAGGGGATGGAGGACCTATTAATTGAGTGCCACAACAGTGGGCCACGGGGTTGCAACTTTCAGGGTTGATAGGCCTCACACATATGACACATTTTGGTCGACTGACAGAAGCCAACACATGTGTAAAGAAGCTATTGGCTCATTTCCATGGTGGGTATTTGTGGCTTGACATCAAATTCCTAGTAACTATTCAATTAATTTCTGAATTTATGGAGTTTCCCATGAAGGGGGTTGACCCGTCAAAGTACTTTCGTGACAAGGATAATGAGAAACGATTGGCCACTAAATTGAAGAGTAAGTATGATGTTGTCAGATACAACATGGATTATGTCATCAACACCATCAATGAAAAGGTGGTTCGGTTCGCAGCAAATATATTGGCGGTGAATATGGTCAAGAAAAATTGACCGAACCAATGTACCTCGAGGGTCATTGCATGCGCGGTGTAGAGCGTGTACAAATGAAATGGTCACTCTTCTTGTTGAATCCATTGATGGAGGATGTCATGATTTTTCACAAAGGTAAGCAACCCTTCACTTATTCATGGTTGTTGATTTTGATTGTGTCAGTTGCATGGATGGAGCCCAAATACTATCAGGGCATGGAAGTTGAAGTTGCTAAGGAATGCAAGAGTGCAAGGTATCAGAACTTGTGGTATATCAACCAAAGGGAACGAGTGCTTGATAACGTAATTTAGTTCTATATTTATTGGGATTCAGTGCATGATGTAGCAGGGAAGGTTCCACGTATGAATGAGGAAGCCACAACCAAATATTGGAGGATCACACAATTTGCGAATGGGTTGTACTCCACTTACATTCAAGAACGCCAGGATGGGGACAAGAACTGGATTACTACCCTACACAGGTTGACGGATGACGAGTTGGAAACTATCATGGATGATTGGGATGCAAAGTGGAAATTCCCCATATGTATTGAGGAATTGTCAGATACTAAGGCGGGTCCCATGCCTGATGCAATGGTAGAACAAATGCAGGCATAATAAAGCAACAAGGAATCATAAGAGGATTCAGGAATAATAAAGAGAAGAAATGAGCAGGGTAAAGGTAGTAGCACCACAAGAATGGTGAAGGATCAGGTTGATTGCATCATATCTGTGATCAAAACTATGACCAATGTGAGTGAGGCACAACTGAAAGACAACTCCATTGGTTTCTTTCACCGGGTAAATATTTTTCTCTTTACTTTGAGAAATGCAGTGTTAGAAAAGGTACCGCAAGCTAATATAACACATAGAGAAGCATAGATCACCATGGGAAAAAGGGTCTGTATTGTGAGGACGTCAATGCAATGATGCACCAATTCCATACAATCGCTCTAGATCTCAATGAGTTTCCAACTCATATTCTGGTATGGTTGCAAAAGACCGTGAGCCAAGAGCTTGTTGATAGGGAGGAGATTATTGGTGACCACTTGGTAAAGTCGCAAGAATAAGAGGTGATGGTGAAGGAAGAAATATAGCGGTTGAAGAAGGCACATGAAGTAGATATCATGACAAAAGAAAAGGTCTTCAAAAATAACAAGCGACTGGAGAAATCCATCGCATTCGTCTGCCAAGAAATCCCTGACATCATCGAGGAGATATTTGCCGAGGCCAAGATTCTACGGCTAGGATAGAATATCGCATACATGAAAAAAATAAAATGAAGAAATGCAGGCATGCACAGTTTGAGCACGCCACCAAAATAGGCTCCAGAACACAAGGTACATATTGAAGATGCAACAACACATATTGAAGAAAGAGAAAAGATGGCCAAGGTAGTCACAGATGACACCACATAGTTTTGGATGAGTGTTGTTTAGGATGTGCAGCTATAATAGCTAAGTGCACAACTACATGAGGACAAGGCACAGTTAATAGCAATGCGACCATCCCTTAAAATGATGCCACCGATAGTGCAGGTGAGTAAGGCGACAAAGCTGAAAGCATTGCAACGGAGAGCCAACAAAGAAAGGGAGCACCATCAGTGCTACACAAATCAACTGGATGAATTCCAAGACATAGGCGAGTAGCCAGGGATAAAGGTGGTCAATGTGTTTCAAGATACATAGGAGATTCACAAGCAAGTAACTGCGAAAGTTATAAAGCATCCAACAGAGCAAGATGCAGACGAATGCACAACAATCAGAACAAAGGTAAAGGAAGTAGTTGATGATGTCATACATCAATATGAGGACTTCAAGGTCAAAATCAATGCATATACAATATCCAGTTGATGTGTCTCAAGGACGAGCCATTGTTTTGGGGGCCTGTTGGTAGGCGATATGGATGTGCATGGTGCGTAAGCAACCAAAGTTGAAGACTAGTGCACAAGGTTAATAAGTCAACAAGTGTCAGCTTGGTCATGATTTTGTAATTTTTGGTCCAAGTTAGTTAGGTAGTTGGTCGTCAGTGGACCATTTTGTAAAGGTGCAAGCCTATATATAGAGTTAGAAATGTAGTAGGAAGATATCATAATACTATCATTGTTTTGGAGAGAACATCATTCGGTTATCTATTTGACATTTTGTATATGCTATTTCGGTCTGAGGTTGTCGACCTAAGATGTATTTTGGAAACATGTTTTGACTTGCACAAGTAATATGACATGGGTGTATGTTAGCATATTTAGACACTTAGGAGTTAGTTAAGATCAACTTGTGTAATATATCCGTTAGGTAAAAGTGTGTTTCTTTAGTATGCATTAGTATGCATTTGTAAATATTCTAATCTGATGGTCAAGATATGTTCTAGACATAGAGTGATCCGATGGTTCAACTTATTTTAGATCATAACTGACATTGATATGTGGCTTAACACCCGATTGGTCTATGATCTCTATTTAACTAGCATAGAGGGTCCTTGGGTAGTTGATCGATTGTGAGAAGCTCATGTAACTTTATTTCTTTTGCATAATAATTGCTCAAAGTAGCTATTTGGCTAGGGCCGTGGACTGTTTCCCTCTGGAGGGTTTTAACCATGTGACAAACATCTGTGTGTTTATCTGTGATCTATTTGTGTGAAGTGGTAGCTGAAGGCATTTGGTATTTTGGGAGTACCCTATGTACCTGAGCATGGTATCAGAGCTTTTATGAAGAGCCGCTTTCGGTTTTGATCTTGATTTGGAACCGGTGTTGCCGAAACTTTGAAAGGGTTTCTAGTTCTATATTTTCTATTCATTTTTGGCTTGTGGGATCTATTCCATTGCGTCTAGAGCACCGTTTCCATTGGGAAATAGTTTTTGTTTCATCAAAAACTGTTTCTGTTTGTTCCAGAAACACCCATTTCGGCAAATCTGAAGGTATAATGTTACAGTGACAAATTTGTTTTTTTAAATCTCTCATATCTTATCAGTTTTATTATTAGATCTTTTTTGTTTTAGTCTCAAACTATTTCCTTACTTGATTGCGTATGCTCTTTGCCATGCACCTTACGCGATCGTGGCGAATCAGAAATAGTAAGGGGAAGTTTTTTTCTTGTCTTCTCGGCTACGTATGCTCTTTGTCGTGCACCTTGTGCGATCACGAAAAATAAAAAACAATGAGAAAATTTGAAAACATAGACTTCCCAGGTAAGCTAACCAAGATCTAACCCCATTGTGTGGAAAAAGTTTTTTTGTTTTTGTTTTTCGTTTTTTTTTGTGATTTGCAGGGAAAAAAGGCAAGCACAAAGAATGAGAGAGAAGAGTAAAAATAAAAAAACAACCCCCTTCCTCTTTCAATTCTTTTACGTACCTTTTAAACTTAGCTCACTTGGTCCAAAGTTGCTTTATTCCTTAATAGGTCTTGAGTTCAAGTCTTATTAAGCTACTTTTTAGTGCATGCAATTTCTATTTTCAAGTTACTTTATTGTAAAAGTGCATCTCACATAAATAAAATAAAATAAAATAAAAAATGAGTCACTTAAGTCTTTTAATTTATTGCCGCACTATTTAAAAGTAACATTATTGTAAAAGTGAACATCACGTATTCTACAAAAGTGATTCACTTAAAGCAACTTTATTGTAAAGTGATTGTCAAAGGTTGATCTTGGGAAGAGGGTGGTTCTTTTTTTTAGTTGGTCAAGTTAATATCTGCCACATCACTATTGGGGACATCTTCAACATTTTCTTTGATCAAGCATAACTTCATTATCCAGAATCAGTTTTCAGTGTCGTTTTTTTTTAAACCGCTTATTTTTTTTATCTCTTTGCATCCAAACAATTAGTTTATGTTCTTTCAACCATTATTTTATAGTATGGACACCCCTTGTGATATTATACTTACAAGTTATAACTATTTCTCATGGAAATCTCGTATGGAGGATGTTCTACGAAGTAGGGGAATTTTCAGGATAACCTCAGGGAAAGAAACCGAACTCACTGATGATGATAAGAAAATTAAATGGGAAAATAGATGTGATGAAGCTCGTGGATTTATTGGGATGTTAATCTATACTGATTTGCGATTCCACATATCTGGAATTGATGAACCTGACATAGCTTGGGAAAAGTTGGAATCTGTGTTTGGTAAACACAATGAAATTTGGGGTCATCAACTTGAGAATGAGTTGCTTTCCTTGAATCCAAATGATTTTTCTGCATTCGAGACTATTTATCTAAGTATAAAACTCTTAGACTCTTATGTGTAGAATGCAAGATTAAGAAAGAAGACAAACAATGTATTTATCATATTCTTTCCAAACTTGGACCTGCATATTCTGTTTTTGTATCTACATTCTACTCCATGAAAGAATCCTTGACTGCAACTAGCTATCAAGAGCCTAGTATTGAATCCTTTTGTGATTCCTTATTTAGAGAACAAGATAAGCTCATTCATCTTGGAATAATTGACAATGTAGATACATCTGAGAAAGCCTTATTGTCCCAACAGAAAGAAAATGCCAAGCCTCCCAAGAAACATAATTCTCGCATTAATAATCCAAACAACAAGGGTCCCAAACCCTCTCAGTCAGCTCCTTCCTTAAAACATGACAAAGGATCCAAGCCAAAAGGAAATAGGACTGAGCACCATTGCAATTTTTGTGGGAAATATAATCATGATGAATCTAAGTGTTTCAAGAAGATGGCAGTCTTAGAAGCAGCAAGGAAGAAGCACCACATCAGCCTAGATTCATCTTCAGAATCTAACTCTCGTGGACATGCACTTTGTGCTTCTAGTTACTCTTATACTGCATCTTCTTCTTCTACTTCAAATGAATGGCTCATTGATTCTGGCACATCTGATCATATGGCTAAGGATCAAGCCATATTTTCTACTATGCATGAATGTAACACCAAACAAATATTTGTTGGTGATGATATATCTCTAAGTGTTGTAGGATCTGGAACAGTTCCAGTAGAAAATGGTCATTTCAGTGATGTACTCAATTAGAGAGAATTTGAGGTAAAAAATGGGCCTCCTAAGAGATGTACTACAAAAATATAAGATATATTAAAATATTATGAGTTAGGGGTTTTATGGGGTAGGTATATATGACAACTCATCTCCTACACTACTTTTTATGCACAATATAAATAACCATGGTTGAGTTTCTTTTCTAAATTAACTATAAATAAAATTAATAAAATAACTCTACAATGATGTGACTAAGATTCATTGTAAATTCCCAAAAAATTATTGTCCTTTAGCATTTATTTGTATTGAACCA
>LPNX010979465.1:85579-242412 GCA_001517045.1 Pseudotsuga menziesii | reverse complement strand
TTTATAAAAAATATGGCCATGAGACCTCATATGAAGCACTGTGGCTTAGGAATACAAAATGATACAAAAATCCTGAAGCTAGCTAAGCTTTCAGGGATACACTATGTAGACCACTCTAATGGTGCTCGTGGTAGCACATAATGGCCCTTGCTACCTTGCATAGAAAGCGACTGAAACGTCCTGATACTCCTGCAGTATGTCTCTTAAACCTACTAGGGAGGTCATCAATATGAACATCTGGGATATCTAGGGTCAACCGATCCAGGTTCTCCTCTAGATTTGTGAGCTCATCATCACCTCTATGAACAAAATGAGCTCCTGCTCTCCTGTCCATCGGAGAATATCCTCTAGGCCGTGCATCACCAACATCTGCATGTAAAAAATTCAGGTCTTGTTATCATACATAGAAATCATAAAACATGAAAAATATAAAAACATAATCAACATATTGAGTCTTGCTTCTTACCTATGTCACCCCACTATGCGCTAGGTGGAAGTGGGAGGTCAGGATCACCTCTGAAGTCAATCCTTGCATATGCATAATCCTCAATCATGAGGATCTGATCACTCAGCCATCGGAAAAATGCAGCCTCAAACTTCACCTTGGCCTCGCCACCTCCTGTGCAAGCCACAATCTCCACCCACCACAACATAAGGGGGTCTCGATCCCTGAGCTTAGTGAATACTACCTGGGGTCTCATAAGAGGTGCCCTCTCGAAAACGAAGCATGCCAAGATGCTCCCATACCCGAACTATTTCAACTCTCCTTACCGACATTTAGTCAGCTGATCCTTTAATACAGGTAACAATGCCTCGACCTTGTTATAAATAGTAGGTGCCATGGCCTCTAGAGAATACAAGATATGTTCCCGAGATGCTTGGTGGGGCCCTTGTCTCCCTGCCACCCTCTACATAGTAAATAAAAACTATCTGTAGTGGAAGATCCATCACAGCCTTGATAGGAATCTTCTTACCTAAAACTTTTGTACTTGGGAGACAATGGCGATCTATGAGCTCCTGTATAGTGATGTCCCCACCTCGGGAACCAGTCAGAGATATAGGAGCCCCGCATCTTGACATTTATGTCAGAAATTTTATGTATTCTACCTCTACGGTTACAATGTGAGGTCCTACCTCAAAGTACTGCTGCTATGGATTCCACATCCGTAATATATATTCCAGTAAGCGGGCATGTGAAACCATACTAGGGGTACAGAAGAACTTCAAGAGGCCACAACCTCGTAGGGAAGCCACACAAACCGCATTTCTTTCGGCGCAAGCATCATCATCATCATGTTGTCTTTCTTTCCAGATTACCATTTTTGACCAAATGAACCTGCCAAAAAATCATCAATGAGCCAATTAGAAACATATTTTACCATTGAAAATGCTCAAAATCTTTTTCTGTGGCTAGGGAAAGCAATTTTTGAAGCTCATGACCGACACCGCCTCTACCCAATTAAGACAGAGCAGTGCCACTGCCTGAGTTGAACTAAAAAAATGTGGTTTTTATTGGGCACTGCCTTTCCTGTAAAGGCCAAGCACGGTGCCCGCCATTGCTCTTTTAGGTTTTCCCATTGAGCTCAAAAACTCATCAAAAAAAAAATTGGAAACCATTAAAAGGAAGGGAAGGGTTCAAGCTTTTAACTGGAGCCAACGATGCAAAAAACATACGGTGGATGGCTCCGCAATCTCCGATTGAAAATTGCACTACAAATCTCTCAAACTTCTCTCTAAAGTATGGTAAATGGTAAAATGACTTGTTTTTTACTATTTACTCAGCTTTTATAATATATTTTTAGGTGTTTTTGTATTATTCTAATGTTTTAAAATCATTTTATCAAGAAATACCCTTTCATAGTTTATAAAAGTCATTTAAAAAATATTTTGGGAACACTAATAGCTTTTAAGAGTTTTGCAGGGATGGAAAACAAACAGTTTGTCTATGGGGAAGTTTGTTTTTGACTTTTCTGTACTTTTGAAAATGGAAAAGGTCCATGAGCATTTGTTTCAACACTTTGGTCATGCTTCTAAAACCTAGCATCAAAGTTATGAGTCTTTTTCTGATTCTTTTCAGGGTCGTAAAACCTGTTCATCACGCAAAAGAAACCTATTGGAGTCTTCTTTAAAATCTTTTTGGAATCCCTAAATGTGAAAAGATTGTCGAGTACTTGTATTCTTCATGCTCGTAAAAGTATTTGAACAATTGTCTTTTCGACAATAGTTTTTCTCTTTTTTAGTTTGGATTGACTATTTTACGAAAAAGGATCCCTTTGGAGTCTTCTTCTGTCTTCGTTCAGACTCTCTAAATGTGAATGATGCAGAGTTTACTTTCAATGGACTCGTTAAACTAAACACCGAGAGACCCTTTTTTGGGGAATGAACCCCTCCTTTCTCAGGTTTGTAAAATATATGAGTTTGGACTTGTCCAAAGGACAAGCTACAATGAGTGTTTGTTACCCTCTTTGAACTAGAAAAAATGAAAAAATAGGCGCTCATCACTCATGATGGGGAAATTAAGGGAAGGGAATCAATTCATTTTGAAAATAATATGGCATTTTATTGTCACCTTTGAACATGACACTTGTTTGAATTTCATTCAGTCAATTGAGTAAATTAGCTTGTCTCTGAGTCGATCCACTTTCACGAGTCATGTCACTCCTTTGAGCTTTTCATAAGAATGCATTTTCCATTGTCGCATCGTGTTCCGCCTCGTCGAGTAAATGCTGCCAAGTATTTTGTCGTGCCGCCTGATGTTCAAAGGGAAGTTGAAAGTTTACCTTTGCAATCAAAACAATTTTTGTGTCAGTACCTTTTGAGTCAGTCCTATGGTTACATTATCTACAACACTCCAAAACTTTGTTCAAATTTTTGTGTCATTGATGTGGGATTCATCATGGCCCTCCTTCGGCGGGACTATTCCTGTCGACATCAGCTCATTATCCAGGAATTAGTCTTGGAAACAAGTTTAGTACCTTAAGCTTTATATGCCTCAATGACAGATTCTCTCGCTTTCGACATAGGTTCACATCATTGACCTTTGATCGATAGAATCGACTGAGTGTTCGACATCAAATCATCTATTCACACTGAGTAGTTTGTACTAGGGTACCTTGGGAATCATTGACATCAATGGTGATCTCCCTCGCACTTGTTAACGGTTCACATCATTGACTGGTAATCAAGTGGTTTCTACCATGTTCGACTTCATATCATTGTAATCACATAGATACTATCGTACTTTGTGGAAGATGAGACAAAGACCTTGGGAATCCGTTAAAGCACTCATAGATTTTTTCCTAGGTTGCGATGGAGTATATTGTATGAAGTCCCAACATGGATCCACATATGTATGGTCATGGCTGTGCTTGAATTTATGTTCATTTGACATAGATATACAATGTATTTCAGGTAGCTATGTCCCAAGTTTGAGTCCTCTATCACATGGACCTATGTTGTATTCTAGTAGCCATGGTTGTTAATCTCTCTCATGGATCTTCCCTGTATTGGTCTACAGCCATGATGAGGACACATTTATTCATGAGTCAAAAGTATTGATGTATTGCAGATGCCTAGTTGTTGACCTCCGATCAAGCTGATTCTTTCCTCGAAGTGATAACTTGCTCTTTCAAAGCTCTCTCCTATCGTATCCCTCTAGCCTCATGCTTTGGGGGGAATTCTGTTACACTTAAATCTCATCATCAACATGTGATGAGACCCCAAACACATTATTTTTCCCCCAATCCCAAGTCATGAAGTAAAATCCTGGTCCATATATCAATCCTGCATATCAAAATCTAGCACCGCTCCTACCTTTTAGTCGAAGAGCATTACCTTCTTTAGCACCGCCTTAAATATTTTGGTAGTAATCGGTGGCACCACCTTTAACCCTTGTACAAGGTGCAGCTCTACCCTATCACTGCTTTGTCATAGTGGGGAAGAAGCGGCGCCCTTGGTAAAAAGTGAAAAAGAGAGGATTCCACGAAGCTTCTCAAAAGAAGGCTTCGTGGCTCCCTTATCCCTACACTTGAGGACCAACTGGGCTTGATATCCATCCATTAGGAATCTCCTATCCACCTCACCCACCATTTTCTCAACCATTCCTATCCTCCCAAGGCCTATAAAAGCAGGCTCATATCCATGGTTGAGAGAGAGTATGGTTCTGCTGTTGCATTGTCATTCTAGCATAGATTGGTAAGGTAAGCATAGGAGGAGCAAAGTTGGAGCTATCGGGGACAAGATATTGGCATTTTGAAGGCGCTTATTGACACTAAGGCATAGGTTGTAAGTTCTTCTTCTTTATTTAATGCAAAAATGGTTCCTTTCCCATAAAGTATATTGTTTTAATATCATATGTTTTATTGTTAGATTCCTTAGTCACTAGCATAGAATATTGGAACATTTTTTGGTGCTTTTTGATCTTGTGTGTTGGTTTCATGTGATCATGCAGGTACATCAATGAAGAGCTAGCATTGCAGGAGACAACTACACTTTTCATCAAAAACCCTTATTCCAGATCTCAACCCATTCTAGGGAAAGTCTTCCAATTCTGTTGTGTACTATTTGTTCTAGATCTAAACCATTCAGACTAGAGGAACAACTCCTGTCCGCAGGAGGTGTATTTTTCCTGTTAATAGAGATTTTGGTGTTACTAGAGACATTTTGTATTTTGGAGGCTGTGTTCAGGATTAATTCTGAATCTCCCTCTACAAAGAGTGGGAATAATACCTGAGTGAAGGCTATGGTGATGCCCTGAAGCATCCTCATTAGCTCAGCAACATTATTGCTATCCATACCCAGTTTTCCAAGGTAGATACACAATATCTAGCCAGTGTCAAATCTAAAAACCCCTCCAAAGCCTGCCAGTCCGATATTCCCTTTTGAATCCCCATCAAATTTGAGTTTATAAAAGCCCGGGGGGCACTAGGTGTTGGGAGAGGAGGAATGAAGAGGTGGAGGGGTGGAAGTGATGAGGGTGGTAGGGGAGTGAGTGAACTAGTTGTTTAGGATCTCTTTTTCTAGGGATTGGCTTGAATACCTTTGTCCTGCCAGTTGGAGAGCATAATGGTCTCCCTGAGATTCTATCGGAGCTGAGTCCAAACCATTTCCACAGGATTGGCTTTTCTCTAAAAGATCCTACTGTTACGCTCCTTCCATATATTCCATATGATGAAGACATGGATAATCTACCATAGTCTATTGAGAATGAGGTTTTGATAGGGATGAGCGTGCCAGTTCTTGATGGTTTCAGAGATGTTGGCCTGGTGCCGATCAGTTCTCTTGCAAATGAGGGCCATTCTGTTCCAGAGCTGATTGGAGAAGGTGCATTGGTCAAGAAGATGCTCCAAGGTTTCCCCATGCCCCTTTCACATCATACATTGAGAGGTCCAGATGAAGCCTCTTCTGAGAAGGTTATCCCAAGTGAGGATGCGCCTATGGAGAACCCGCCAGAGAAAAGTAGTGACTTTGGGCCAGGTTTTGATTTTCTAGATGTTTCCCTAGCAGGGATCAGGTTGATATTGTGAGCTAATCATAAGATGTTGTGATTCTTTAATGGATTACATGCCCCTAAGTTTTTAATCCCAATGGAGAATATCATTACCTTGCTTGGTGTGAATTCAATGCTATTGAATGTTCTCCCATAAAGTGTCGATGTAAGCTTGCTGATGAAGTGGATGTCAATGATCATGGGTGATCCATTCCCAGAAGTCCTGTTGAGTATTTGCATTCCAGAAGGTGTGAAATTTTTCATGCTGAGAAAGCAGGAAGATTTCATGAAGGTTATGTAGATGGAAGGAGTTTTCAAGAGAAGGTAGTTGGTTCTAGGAATCCGTCCAAAGGTTGGCAAGAGAACCATCATGTATTTCCCAGAAACAATGTTGTTGGATTAATGGTATTTGAGAGTTGGCGGAATTCCATATTAGAGAGCCATTAATATCCTGCGAATACCTTATTAAGTTTCGAATAGGCCAATCTGCAGTATACTTTTTGTTCCAGAGCTGTGCCCATGGATTGTTATTTTTGGTGATCCAGTTCCACCAAATTTTGGCACTGAGAACCTCATTGTTAAGAGCTGGGTTGCGAAGGTCGAGACCTCCATCCTCCTTGGCTCTACAGACAGTGTCCCACTTTACCAAGGCCTAGTGATGCACATTCTTATCCCCTTGCGAAAGAAAGGTTTGTTGAGTGAGCGAATGGATTTGAGGACCCATTTGGGAGAGGCCAGAAAAGAAAAGAGGTAGAGCGGCATGGCTTGGAGTATAGATTTGATGAGAACTAGACGACCCACAAGCCTTAAGAGTGTGAAAGGTCCATTTATATTGTATTATTATAATGATAAATTTTATTTAAAAGTAATACCTTTTTTATTGTTTTATTATAATAATATTTTTATTTTTTATTTAAATAAAATGAATTAATTGGTAAATTGTAGTGATAAATGCATATATATATTTTTGATTCATTTCAATTTTAACATATAATTTGTGAGTGATTTAAATAATGATATATATATTTTAATTTATTTGGTTCTAAGTTGATTAATTTTTGTAGTGCTCAAGATCTTATCATTTGCAATGGTCTATAAAAATGACCAAATTCTAGCCAGATGACTTGTATTCATGGGCTTGGTAGTAGTGTGGTATATTATGTTATAACTAATATCCTTTTATACAACAAACTAATAGATTTTGACATATTCGATGACGATGAGCTTGACTGGTATCATAGGCCTCTAGTTATAACTCTCAATCTTGTTGTGCATAGTGATCCCAAAGAGGAAAACTATCATTGTCAAAAGCAACCAATCTTTGATAAAAATAAAGTTGAGATTTTTCTTCATGATTTAAGTGATTTTTTTCCTTTATCTATTATAGAGAATATAGATAATCTCTACCAGAATTTTACTACATTCCTCTCGCCGTCCATTAGCGAGTTCTCTATTGAAGTCTTGGCTAAAAAGAGAGATAGTAGAACCAACCCTTGCTATGATCAAGAGTGTAAAGATGCGAGAAAAGAAGTTAAGCAAGATACTACATAATTTCTAAAAGTGGACAATATAAATCACCGCAAAACCCTAATTAAAAGGAAAAAAGACACCATATAAATAAAATGAAAGAAAAACTCTTACACCTCTCAAAGATGGCTCCTAAAAGATTATGGAGGCAAATTCTAACTTTTAAAACAAAAGAAGATAATAAGATTTATTTGAAATACTGGAATTCCTATCTTAAAAAGATTTACGAATCCCGGGATATCAAAGATAACATTCAAACTCTTCTTAGAACAAAATAAATTATCTATAGAAGACATAGATTTTGGGGTTAAACGCCCAACAAATGGAAAAACCAAGGACATTGAATGATACCAAGCAAAGATCTTAAAAATGGGAGGACTTGTTCTCATCCTCCATGTCCTCAAAATCTTTTATCTAGTGTTCAAGCAAGGGTTCCCTTCACCTTGGACTTAGATCCTCATTATTCCTATTCTCTTAGCCAAGTTATACGGTATTATCTTAGAAAAGAAGATCAATGATTAGTTAGAAATGGAAGGTAAGCGCACTAAAAGCCATACATGTTTTAGAAGGCATCTTTCAACTACATACCACCTCATTACACTCAGGATCATTGCGGATGAATGCCACAATAATAAATCTGATCTGTTTTGCTACTTTGTAGACTTTAGAAAAGCTTTTGATACAATGATTAGAATTAACCTTTGGAATAGGTTGGAGGGGCTTAAGGCTCCTTTAGAATTGAGAGTTGCAACAATAACATTATACGAAAAGGTCATTTCCAAGTTTAAGAACAATGAGGGGTGGCCGATGGATATAAACTGTAATATTGGAGTTAAGAAAGGATGCCCCCTCTCCCCTACCCTTTTTGGAATCCACATTGATAATCTGTAAGGTGGTTTAGAAGAAGCAAGGTTGGCCAGAACGATCTTAGCTAGGATATTATCATCCTCTTGCTTTATGCTGATGATATTGTTCTTATGGAAATGTGTCCCTTTGATCTCGATAAGCAATTGAGAATTCTCAAAGATTTATGCTCTAATGGGTATGACTGTTAACACCGACAAGACAAAATTTATGGTTATAAAATCTAAGAAAGACACTTGCGCTAATTTTACATACAACAATAGAAATCTACAGGAAGTGACTTCTTACAAGCATCTCGAAATTTATATCCACCACAAGCTTAACTGGAAGTATAGTATCGAGAAAAGGATTAACATAATTGTAAATCATCCAACCTGGTCATGTGGGATAAAAGGAAGTTCATCTTTCAAACTCTTGTCATCCATGTTATCTTATATGGTTGTTAGGTTTGGGGGTGCAACATCTCTAGAGATTCCTGGAGAAAGATTGAGCAAATCTAGAAGCGATTTTGTAACATACCCAACACCCATGGTAACTAGTTGGGGTATGGGGTGTAAATGTTTTTCTTTTCTTACCTCACTTCTAAGGTAGCAAGTTATTCAAAACATACAAATTCATATTAAGAGCAAGACATCAATCACAATGTTTATACTTTGATACATAAGTTTACCATTCATAACAATGATCTATAAAGGTTAAGTAACCACCCAAGATTATCACAAGGAACTTAAGGATGACTGGGATTCTCTATTGTTTTGTATAACACTATGCAACGTGTTAATTCAATCGTATCTATATCCTCACATCATATAATGATATCGTTATTCACACAACAATTTACATAACACAATCTAACAACTGTAATGATGCGCTGGTTCATTTACATGTGCATTTCCAAACATCTACATTGTCCATTATGTGTTATATTCACATTAAGTACATATATGGCATCAAAACACCAACATTTTTCTACATGTTTAATGACACAATCATTGCATAGATATCATTGTTCAATCCATCATGAACACATATTATCATTGCTAATGGAAAACATACATATCCTTCCAACCTATTACTTTAGTTCAAATCCTTCATATTAGATGAGATATAAGGGTTTCCTATCTAGCACTACTATCATGAGGAATGTGATTATAAAAAACCGTTCATATTATCTTCATATAATTATCAACAACCAAGATCGATTTATATCAAAAGTTATATGCACATTGTATTAATATAATTTTAAACTACTAATTTAATGTAAATGTAAGACATTTATCCCATATCATTACACATCAATTTCCACTCGATTATCAACAACCATCCAAAGGTAAATGATTAACAATACCCATCATGCTCACATGGTCATTAGTAGACAAATAACAGTAAATGAATAACATTTGTTAAATAACAATAAAACACCGAGGACTCAGGAGAGGATACTTAGCTTAGATAGAATTGTCAAGAGACTGAATGCGTGGCTACAACGTTCCACTCAACTATAGGTACTATGTCGAGCCTATAATATTTCGGATCAGAGGATTCCCTTGAGCTGGGAAACGAATCCACTAGGGTAAGAAATAATAAGAACCATTCCCAATATATTAGTGTTCAATTCCCCACCGCTTTAAGAATATATGATAAAGAGCTTGACTATCAACTATTAGACTCAACTCTTTCATGCTCAACCCATAAGTAAAAGGATGAGCACTCAACTCTTTGGAAATTCCAATGCACAACAACAAAACAAGCAGTCGACCAACTCGTCAAAAGAGATAGTTGATTCAAAAGAATTACTCTGCATACTTGCAACAACCATAAAATATGTAGGACAAAACGATAAGGGTCATCTCTGCTTTGCTCAAAGAGGTGACCCATCTACCTATTCAACCCCATAAAATATACAGAAACTAAATACATGCATGTAGGTCAACTTTCTCATGGGAGATGCCCCTATCCCTTAGCATCCCTTAGCAATTGATATAACAAATACACCCCAAATGCATAGGTGAATCTCCCTCGAGACTGCCCTATATTCCCTTCGAAAATAAATAAATAAATAAGGAAAACAACTTTTGGTAATTGAGTGGGTCGACTCCCTAGTGGAGTTCTCCGAGTTCTATGACCATGGCATAGTATATATACAACAGAAAAATCTTGGTTAATGCAGGAATAAACAAGATTCCATAAAAAATAAAGTTATTTGCCGCCCCTTGGAGAGTCCGTCCCCATTTTAACGCAACCTCCATTTTTTTAAACAATAAACAATTATCAAAACGATAAAGGAGTCCCATCGGTGGAGGCTGCTCCATTCCTTTTTAACAAAATCTCAAAAAATATATCACAATTTCTTTAGGAAAACCTAACTCCATTTCTTTTTACAATAAACAAAGAAAATTTGAACATAATAATAATTTCAAACATATAATAAATACTTTATGGAAGACTAACTCCATTCTTTACGTAATTACCATATAGGCTTGTAGTTTTAATACTTTTGCATCAATTTAATAAAACCAACACTAACATAAAAATACTTCCCCTCCACGATGTAATCATCCGCATCCCTTCTTTTTTTTTCATATCATATATATAGATTAATGATTTCATTTTTTCATTTCCCTTTTTAAATCCCGCAAATAATATGCATTTTCTTTGTTCTTCCCTGTATTCAATAATGACGGTGATTTTAATTTTAGAAGTTTTTTTTTGTCTATTAAATGGAAAGATTCACGGGAAACTCAACAATACTTCCCCACCGTTCGTGGATGGTAGAGGTGGTAAACTGCCGGCCATCCTAGTAGAAGACCTAACCCCAGAGGACTCAAGACTTGAACCCGTGACCTCCCCCCGAACTGAGAGAGTGTGCGCACGTCTTACCAATTGAGCTAACCCTTGGCGCTAATCTTATAAGTAGTTATATGTTAAATAATTTATCTTTTTCAAAAATAACAATAATTTGTAATAACGAGGATGCATTATTAACAAGATGAGCTGCTAAAGACAGCAAGTCCCTGCCTACAGTATTGTAACAACTTGCTTACATAAATAAAGCTTTTAGTAGTAGTACAATATTATAACAACTTGCTTATATAAATAAAGCTTTTACTAGTATTTAGGTAACCTGTATTTATCAATGTACTTTTTATTGTTCCTTTGATAGATGGTAGGAACTGATTTTCATTTCCATTAAAATTCTTATATTTATTGTTATCATGATCTTCCAAGTAAGTTCCTCTACGTCAGTATGGTGAAGGTCAGTCTGCCAGAACACAACAGAGAGGGCATAAAGGATTTCTTAAAGGATGGTATGATTTCAATTCCAGTTTTTCATTAATATTATTTGTCTGTATGGTAGGGTTTTGTGTTATATATTTGTTTTAGGGTTTGTCATGTTGTTTCTTTGTATTTTGTGGATGTGTAGCCTCGCAGCTATGTGCCGTTGTTTTCTGTGTGAGGAATGTTGCTGATGCCAAGGAACAGATTAAAAATTAAGGGAAGTTAGATATATGATTTCTATGCCTAGGTGTGAAGTGAAGCAGACAAAGACAAAGACTTCTATGCCTATGATTTCTATGCCTAGGCGTTGTTCTACGATTTCTGGCATGAGATATATGATTACCATGCCTAGGTGTGAAGTGAAGCAGACAAAGACTTCTAAACCCACATGATTCGCATTTTAACCTACAATGATTAGTCAGTTGAATAATCAACCAATGGAAAATAATTCCATACTGGAAATATAAAATAATATTAAAGATGAATGATGATAAAAGATTACAAGGTGAGTGCCATATATATATATTAATTGTAAAGGCACTTGGATATCATCCATGAAATGATGAGTCATTTTAGAATAGTTTACTAATAACCATTTTTTAATTATTAATTATTAATATCAATATATATTAATATTGATAATTAATATTTATATTTAATACATATATATATTGTTTCTTGTTATTATTTAAGTTTGTTACATTGCCTTCTGGTTCATGATGCTTTGTCCTCAAAGCATATTTTATAAAACTAGTTTATAATTTAAATATTGTAAGTGAAATGATGGGTTACTTCGTAAAACCATGGGCTATTTCACTTTGCTTTTTAACTTTTCTCCTTTTATTTTTTTGTTGATAGTTTTTTTATTTTTTATTTTTTATTCTTCACTTTTCCCTCTCATTCTTGCTTCATATTTGGACTGGAATTAATACTTCTTCAATGAAATTCAAAAGCCAAAGGCCAATTTTTGGTCAAAAACCAATTTTCACGAGAGAAACTCTGAATATGGATGGCTAAAAGCCATTGTGAGGTCAAGGACCCAAATTCAAGGAAACCTTGAACATGTTTTTTAACTTTTCTTTTTTAACTTATGTATTTTTTAACATTTCCCCTTTTATTTCTTTTGTTGATAATTAATTTTTTTGTTTTTTTTTAATTCTTCATAAATTTTTACCAAAGAAACTCTGAATATGGATGGCTAAAAGCCACTGTGAAGTCAAAGACCTAAATTCAAGGAAACCTTGAACATGTTTTTTAACTTTTCTTTTCAACTTATGTTTTTTTTATTCTTTATTTTTCTCTCTCGTTCTTGCTCTGATATCACTTGAAGCAAACAAAGACTTCTAAACCCACATGATTCGCATTTTAACCCACAATGATTACTTAGTTGAATAATCAACCAATGGAAAATAATTCCATATTGGAAATATAAAATAATATTAAAGATGAATAATGATAAAATATTACAAGGTGAGTGCCATATATATATTAATTGTAAAGGCACTTGGATACCATCCATGAAAGGATGCGTCATTTTAGAATAGTTTACTAATAACCATTTATTAATTATTAATTATTAATATCAATATATATTAATATTAATAATTAATATTTATATTTAATATATATATATATATTGTTTCTTGTTATTATTTAAGTTTGTTACATGAAGGCAACATTAAATAGATATTCATCGTTTTATGTTATGTCGTTGTTGTTGTAGTTCTCATTAGACTAGCTTATCATCTAGCCAAGATTCATCAATTGTATATTACTCTTGAGTTGGACGACCATCTACTCCATAACTACATGGTGGACTTAGGATTTTCCAACAATATTAAGCCATCGATGATAATGAAGACTCTGGGAATGAAATGCACAAACTATTATGAACAGGTTCATAAGATATACAATTTTTACTCATAGGGCATGCCTTCTTTACATTTGAGGCCGATGATGTTCTACCCTGGGAATGTATATATAGTTTGAACTATAATCCTAGTGGATCTATCTCTTGTCTATGGCCTCATTCTAGGAATAAAATGGATGCACAATATGGGTGGATATATGAGAAATGATAGTACACATCTCATGTTGCGAGGGTGTGGTGTTATGATTCAATTTTTGTCTTAGGACCAGGTCATTCCTCATGCACAAAAGAAGGTAACACATCATTGAATATTGTGTCCTACAAGGATACTAGAATTGTGACATATGCTAGTTTAGATGAAATGGAAATAATTAATATATATATGAACGAACTGATGATAAGGGAACATATCCACCGACACATGCCTTTTATAAAGAAGAAGAAAGAGTGACTCCACTGGGACCTATATTTAGAGACCCTCCCTCGGTAACAATATGTTTTAAAGGAGAAGATCTATTATATTTGAGCCTGAGGGAGGTATTTGGAATTTTTGTTCCACTTTTGGAAGTCACAGGAACCATAAAGAGAAAAACATACCCATCGTTTGAAGTGGAGGAATGGCGCCAATGAGTGGCACCTTCTCAGAGCATCGGGATACCAACCATTGTAAGTCTTATCCCTATTAATGATTCCAAAGAAAATATTATTGAAGAGTATGAGCCACATTTATTGCCTTTTATGAAACAAATAATGAATCATGCAAAAACATTGATGTGTTAGGCGTTTATCACCTAAGATCATTTTCCTATGCACATGTTTCCTTTGTATCGTCTTATGGGAAACTATGCTAGCACACTTGTCAAGATTAACGGATGGATGCTGAGTTTTGCACTTGGTGCCCAAATCCTACACTTATCACATATATTGTTTAGGAATCATGTGTTTAAGACGCTTGGAAGTTTGTTTCATGAATAAAATGTGCGTCCCCTCCCAATTTTCAAATAGCATATGACAACTGGTCATTTGTGGTTTCTTTGGAGTATGCACAAGCTTTCCAATGACATTACACTAACTTCCTTGCTGAACAATGCTCACTAGTATCCTTTTTTCTGCACAAGGATTCTTTGCATTGAACGTTCTTTAATACAAGTTTATGTTTATAGGTTCTCTTCTAGGATGTTTATGAGAGAGGGTGACATACTTGGACTTCGCCTAGCAACAAGAAAATGAAGCAAAATCAAATATCTCTAGCTTTAAGCTATAATAATTATGGGACTCAGCAGTGGAACAACAATGGCAACCAAGAGTTATGCCAACCAGAAATCCACAACATCTTTGGCCTAGAATGACATCAAGCATATCCTTGATGAAATGGACTACGAGGTAAGTAAATCTCAAAACTCATTTAGAACAATAAATTATCTTTAAAGATCTCCATAAATCCCAATTGCCTTATGGATCAACCTTTGTCTGTATTGTTTTAGGGTGGTTATTGTTGAATTTTAAGGTCTCTCAATTTTAGGGGCACTCTTGCATTCATGTGCATTCACTGACTTTGTAAGAGCCCTGATGAAAGGCGCCTGTATGACTAATGGACTCTCAGAAAATGGGTTATTAATATTTGTTGTATCCTCCAGTTCCTTTGACCAATTTTAACCTTTACAGACACTGATATAAAGCTCAATTTTCAAACTGCCATGGTGAGAGAATTTGTAAAACCCCGCAAAAAGAATAGTGTTGACATAGCCATAAGAGAAATAATTGAGCCTGCATCTATCCCGCACCCATTACACTCCGCACTATAATGGTTGAGCAGCTGAGGCATTTACTCCAAGGTTATAGGTTAGAACTTGTTGTCCACGACATTGGCAAGGATATTAATAAAGGGAAAATTAACATATATAACAACTATGGCACCCGCAGAGGAGGCCGAGGTGCTGTGATTAAATAAATAAATGATCCCCAAATTCGCCTCACCTGTTAGCTTCTAAATGCCCGAGTTCTTAATAAATCCACCAGAGGAGAATGCTCACTAGAAACAACCACGGTTGCTAAGTTATGTACATAGGACGCCAAGTGAAATTGGTGTACATACATTAGTGGCTTAGCATGGTACAACACTAGCCTTTTTTTTGTAAAATGGGATGCATTTTTTTTATTTTTGAATTTTATTCTCTATTCATCATCGGACAGATCTAATTGCAGTTTAAAGACACATTGTTTAACTTGTTGCAGACAAGACCCATTGTTTAACTTGTTGCAGACAAATGTGCCTATGCTACATACAACAAAGACTTCAATGACATAAAAATAAAAGCTACAAACTCTCTCATTTCTAGGTCACTAAGGTAGGTATTTTCCAATTGGGAGTGGATGTATTCATGCCTCAGTTATTGGGTTCTCTTAACACTTTCATAACAATAAGTAAATAAGCTTACTTAGTTGTTTTTAGCTCCTTTCTTTATCCAGAAATATGTGGCATGCACATGCATGGATTCCTTTCACTAATTTTGTAAGCATAGGTGTGCTCTTTTCTAGACTATTTTTATAGAATTAGCTACAACAACAAAGAGCTAATCCAAGGAAAAATTACAACAAGAACGAAAGGTATGAGAGCTAGAGTTAATCTTTGATTGTCTGGCTTTGGATCTGAATATGAATTTGTCCTCATGGCATTGTAGAAATAGGTGGTAAGCTTCTTCAAGTATGAATTCTTCAACAATGAAGGATTTGTTGTTGGACGCCAACGAATCAAGCTTCATGTACAAAGGTTGTGATGGTTGTGTTGCATTATGCACAATTAAAGAGGTGAAAGTAGCCTCAATCTTGTAGATTTTGTTGCTGCAGTAAGTGGAATATTAGGGCGATTAGGGCGGCGGTATGAGGTGCACAACGTACAGACATTAAAAATTTAATGCTATGAACTAATGCTAATGTCAGGGATAGCATTACTTCCAAAGAATATAAGCACAGTAAAAATAGAAAAATTCATAGGAATGTTTCATAAGATTCAAATGGAAAAATGCCTTCTTGCCTCGATATGAGGCCAAATAAGAGGTCCAAATTGTTGATTGGCCAAGGAAATGGTGTTGCATTCTTTTGTCAGAGGGATAAGTTATTGATTGGCTGAGGAAACGGTGTTCCATACTTTTGAATGAAAACTTAGGATACATGTTTAAATATGTTTTTGGTCCTTGTGCAGGCTGATTAAAATGGTGACAAGTTGATTCATTGAGTCCCTGCTGGCCTGAAAGCAGGGAATAATAATAGTAGTGGCTCTCCTCATGCTCTCAAGCATGGAAATAATTCATTCACCATTGTATGTGAATGATGCGTTGTCTAGAAATGCTCAAATATTAATAGCAATTCACATTCATACTTTTGAGTTTATGGGTCGATGAGCAAACAATAGCATTGTGTTATACCTTTAGCACCCAAAGAGACCATGATGATGCCTATTTATCAATGATTAGATTCCTAGGATTCATTTTCCTTTACCTTTTACCCCTAGTGTATTTCGTTTCCTTTTTTGTTTTCGGTGCCCTGCACATTCATCCCCTAGGTACATCTTAGTATTTCCTCATTTTCTATTTACATAAAAAACGTGATGTTTCCATGCTTTAACTAGTGCATGGATCGACTAAGAAATTAAATCATTACAAGGTTCGTTGGCATGGCCTTGAACTCTACGCCATGAACTATTACATCAATGTACTTATTTCATATTTGATTAAATGACAAAAGTGAGCCCTCATGAATACACAGTCCTCGATTTTTTTACCTTTTGAGCCTTCTTTTCAACCTCCTGCACCTTAGCAATAACTCTATTTTTCAGTTTTTGGTCACTTCTATTGGATTCCCAAAATAGCTACATCACCGTCACTTTCTTGAAATATCTTCAAGAAAATTTGGATCCTCCCACACCTGTGCAATACAATAACCAAGTACAAGGTTTCTCCAACCCAAAGCATAACATGGATATAAATGTATGTATACTTAACACTTAAGAGAACACGCATAATGAAAATAGAAACTTGCTCTATTAAAATTAGTCAGTTGATTATCACACTGTAAAAGTTAGGTACCAATTAATATGCTCACCAGTAAGCAAGTATATCAAAATATATGCATTTAAAAATTCTCAAAACACATATACTTGTCATTCGACTGCATTAGTCCTAAGTAATTTTGCAGGAATCCTCTGCTTCTCTTAGAAGCTCTGCACCAACAACCACACCAATTACTAACAGTACACCAAGTACCAGACCAAGTCACCCAACACGAGAATGATACCCTTCATTAACTATTCACAACCTCCACACATATCTCCTACCTATGTTATTTTGGTTGTTTCACCAAGCTCAGGTGCTTCCTTTGGCAGACACCATAATACCTAGAGGTTATTCTCTTCATGGAGTCCCCACTCTTGTGCAATTCCTCTTATGATGTAAATGTGTGTGGAAAAAAGTCTAACCATACATCTTATGCCTGGGTGTCCACATAGGATGCATACTAGTGCCTAGCTAACTGGGGGGACATGTACCTCCTATACATTGTTTATTACCATTGTGTTTCTCATAGAAACCAACTTTATACATATGAGGTATCTCTCCTATCATTCAATCACTTGTAGTCATGGGATCATGCTTCTCATCATGGCTCTCTATATTATTAACATTACCAAGTCCATGCACCTACAACTTCTCCACAGATAGTCAATCACAATATTATATCATCAAATCATATAGAATCAATATTTGAAAGTAAATTACTTACATAATTTTCACACTATTAAGTATTTCATTAGACTTTCAGTTACCAACAATCATAGACTGACTTATTTATCTAAGTTATAATTTATTCATTAGGTCTAGAAAATAAATCTCTAGCCTTATCATAATTCATAGCTTGTAACATAATTATTTTAATCACTACATTCCTGGCATAATATGCAATATAATATTAGTCTTTATACATGTGCACTTTTAACACAACTAACTTTCATTCGATTCAATTTGTATATACACAATCATAAAAATACATGCCTACAACATAGTTACACCATTGGCATCATCTATCTTCATGCCCAAGGATTTTTACTATGCATAACTGTTACACTTAAAAACGGGTGCCTTGCTCAGTACCCTAAAGTTCGCTGGCCAAATCATCTTTTGGAGGAGCGTTTTGCTCAATTCTAGGAGGCCTAACGCACTCTGTCTCCTAACATAGAGCGTTAGACCTGCCCGACGCCTTTTTCCCAATGACAATAAGTGTCACTGACACTTGTTGCCTATGAATAAGGTGTGTTGGACCTCTCTTGCGCCTTATGCTATTGGGCAAGGAGAGTCAACCTTGTTAAACTGGAAAAAATAAGATATTTTGAGAACCTTCTAGATGAAATTCCTTGTGGAGGCTTATCCCAACTGTTTGGAATAGGTGGCATTCATACCCCTTGCATCTAGGGATGATCCCTCACCTTACTCCCAAAGAATATCAACCCCTTTGGCCTCTCTTTTGCCTATGGATCAAGAGAACACCTTTATGTTGCTGGAATCATTAATGGTATAAGAGGAAAAGAGTATGGTCTTGTGAGTGAGATTTGTAGAGTTTGTGATTGTGAGTCAAAATGCATTGTGAGAACAAAGCTTCGACAGAAAGGCTTTGGTTGTAGTTTTCTTCTCTATTTCTATTAATACAAATATGTTCCCCTTTCCTATTAATGCTTTGTACTTGATTTGATTTATTCATTGTTTTTCTCCTTGATCATTAGCATAGATCATTGAATTATCTTGTTTCTTTCACTTTTGTATTTTGTTCCTTATATTATTTTACAGGTACACCTGATCATAAGAGAATTCACAAGGCAAGGATCACCTTCATTGTAAGGTAAGAAAGCTTGACATTCAAGTAGTTTGACAATCTAGGGAGAGGATGCATTGTTGTGAGTCTTTTGTTCTAGATCTACCCCATGTCACCCCCATGTAGAATAGGGAAACAATATTTCTACGCATTGATTGTGAATTTATGATAGCCAAACTGGTGACCATATTTGAGAACGATTAGATCTATGATTTTTTTGTTTCTCTTTTGATTACAAGCTCTCAAGAAATTTCTTTCTTGATAATTTAAGGAGTTAAGGTGTGAAATTCATCTTATGACAATTCCATCTTCCTCCTCAGGTTAATGTTTACACTCAACAAATTCTAGTTTGATTTGTAATTGCTTATGTTAAAGGGTTTTTCTTCTTTTTGATTCTCTAGATCTCCTAACGTACCTGTGTCACTTTGAGAGAGCACTGACCCCTGCCAAATGCCTTTTGTCTATTTTCACAGAGCACCACCGACGCATTCCACCTAGAGACAGGAAGCACTTTCGACGCTGCTCTGCAGTAAGCAAATAATATTAGCCACTTGGTGATACCCTGGTTCATCCCTACAAGATGTGTCAAGGTAGGAACCCTCAACTCTAAAGCACTTTTTGTAAAAAAATTTGTTTGGTTTGGGATTGTGGATATGTTGCTTTGATTGTTGCTAGATCTGGTAGTGTGCACTTAGCTTGAATATATTTCTGAGTAAAAAATTGAAAATTTATCTTAGTAAAGGCTCCAAAATTGAGTGATTTTGTGTTTTAGAAATTCAATCTTGGGTATTATTGTTTGCATTTAGAGCTCTGAGTCTTTCCCGTTCCATAATATCAATTCACATTCATACATTTGAGTTTTTGTGCCAATGAGGAAACAATAACATCCTATTATACCTTTAGCACCCACATGCACCATGATGATGCCTATTCATCATTGATAGGATTCCAAGGCTTCACTCACCTTCCCCTTTTACCCCTAGTGGATTTCGTTGCCATGCACATTCAGCCCCTAGGTACATCTTAGTATTTCCTCATTTTCTATTTACATAATACATGTGACGTTGCCATGCTTTAACTAGTGCATGGATCAACTAAGAAATTAAAGTGTTATAAGGTTCGTTGGTGTGGCCTTGGCCTTGAACTCCACACCAGGAACTAATACATCATTAAAATTATTTCATATTTGATTAAATGAAAAAAGCGAGCCCTTAAGAAAACATCATCCTCGGTGTTTTCACCTTTTGAGCCTTGCTTTCAACCTCTTGCACCTTAGCAAAAACTCTATTTTCAATTTTTGGTCACCTCTATTGGATCCCCAAAATAGCTATGTAACCGTCACTTTCTTGAAATATCTTCAAGAAATTTTTGGATCCTCCCACACCTTTGCGATACAATAACAAACTACAAGGTTTCTCCAACCCAAAGCATAACATGGATATAAATATATGTCTACTTAACAATTAATAGGACATGCATAATGAAAATAGGCAACATGCTCTATTAAAATCAATAAGTTTATTTTCACAATATACAATATAGGTACCAATTAATATGCTCATAAACAAGCAAGTATATCAAAATATACACATTTAAAAATGCTCAAAACACATATATGTGTCATTCGATTGCATTAGTCCTGAGTACTTTTGCAGGAATCCTCAGCTTCTCTCAGAAGCTCCGCACCAACAAGCACACCAAGTACTAATAATACACCAAGTACTAAACCAAGTCATCCAACACGAGGACAATACCCTTAAGAAACTATTCACAACCTCCATGCATATCTCCTACATGTGCTATTTATGGTGCTTCACCAAGATCATGAGGCTTCCTTTGGAAGACACCATAATACCTAGAGGTTATTCTCTTCACGGAGTCCCCACTCTCATGCAAGTACTCTTATAGCGTAAATGTGTGTGGAAAGAAGAATAACCATACATCTTACACCTGGGTGTCCACATAGAATGCATACAAGTGCCTAGCTGGCTAAGAGGGGACATGTACCTCCTATACATTCTTTATTACCATTGCGTTTCTCATAGAAACCAACTTTATACATATGGCGTATCTCTCCTATCATTCAATCGCTTGCAGTCATGGGATCATGGTTCTTATCATGGCTCTCTATATTATTAAAATTACCAAGTCCATGTACCTACAACTTCTCCACAGATAGTCAATCACAATATCATATCATCGAATCATATAGCATCAATATTTCAAAGTAAATTACTTACATGATTATAACACTAAATAATATTTCATTAGACTTTCAATTACTTACAATCATAGGCTAGATTATCTATCTAAGTTATCATTTATTCAATAGGCCTAGAAATAAAATCAATCTCTAACCTTATTATAATTCATAACTTGTAACATAATTATTCTAATCATTACATTCTTGGCATAACATGTAATATAATATTAGTCTTTATACATGTACACTTTTAACACAACTAACTTTCATTCTATTCCATTTATATATGTGCAATCATAAAAATACACTTCTAACACAACTAACTTTCATTCGATTCCATTTATATATGCGAATGCACACGAGTGCCTAGCTGGCTGGGAGGGGACATATACCTCCTATACATTCTTTATTACCATTGTGTTTCTCATAGAAACCAACTTTATACATATGGGGTATCTCTCCTATCATTCAATCGCTTGTAGTCATGGGATCATGGTTCTCATCATGGCTCTCTATATTATTAAAATTACCAAGTCCATGTACCTACAACTTCTCCATAGATAGTCAATCACAATATCATATCATCGAATCATATAGCATCAATATTTCAAAGTAAATTACTTACATGATTTTAACACTAAATAATATTTCATTAGACTTTCAATTACTTACAATCATAGACTGGATTATCTATCGAAGTTATCATTTATTCAATAGGCCTAGAAAACCAGCGTGGAAGATCAATCTCTAACCTTATTATAATTCATAACTTGTAACATAATTATTCTAATCATTACATTCTTGGCATAACATGTAATATAATATTTGTCTTTATACACGCACACTTTTAACACAACTAACTTTCATTCGATTCCATTTATATATGCTCAATCATAAAAATACATGCCTATAACATAGTTACACCATTGGCATCATCTATCTTCATTCCCAAAGCTTTTTTACTATTCATAACAAATTAGTTAACCTTTTATACATGTACACTTTTAACACAACTAACTTTCATTCTATTCCATTTATATACACGCAATCATAAAAATACATGCCTATAACATAGTTACACCATTGGCATCATCTATCTTCATTCCCAAAACCTTTTTACTATGCATAACAAATTAGTTAACCTTTAATCTAGGTGTAATAGTAATCTAGTTACCTCTTTCCAAGATGATGATTGCGCCGAGAGGCGCTCTACAGCCCAGTATGGGGTAGATATTGTAACGTTACGTAACGTTGTAACGTTACGTAACGTTACATAATGTTCTGTCGGCTATAAAAAAATTAGAAAATTAGAAGAAGAAAAAAACAACAACTATATATAAATAGGAAGAAATATCACAAACTACATCAATCAATTGCTTCATCTTTCCAGGGCCATCGCATGAGGGACACCTCAATCAATTGCTTCATATTTCCAGGGCCATCGCATCACGAGGACTACAAGTTCTCTATGTCACCACTTCTAATCACATCAAACAAGCTCGGCATTGCGTTTAAGGATGGAATCCTGATCACTTTGCCATTTGTTTCCATGAATTGCCCGTGCCCTCTTTTTTAGATCCGCAGCCCGATCTTGAAAGTAAGGAGCATGCATTTCCCATGCATTTGATTGATCCACTAATCGAAGCTTTGGAAGGTCTTCGAGAGCCTTTCGATCGTCTGATGTAGAACCTCTCCTTATTGTGCATGACCTGTTGCTCGACTGGGTTCAGACTGTGGCGGCCAAATACGAAGCCCCTACCTATGTTTTCAATTACTTGAGCGCCTATAACTCAGCGGCATATGAGAAGGGGATTGGAATCCTCGGATCCATTGTATCATACAAACGGTGCTACCCAGAGAAAGTTATTGATTTAAAGTCTCGCAACCTCGCAGAATGTCTACCACTAGTGACAAGATATCTTGTGAACAGTTTTCGCGGTCTGGAATCTCAATTCATCAACGAGTTACAGGAAATACGCCGAGAACAATATGGTGAGAAGCCTATGTGGGCCGACGGTCCTCTCCGTCCTGAATCCATTTGGATGGGTAACAAAGGCAATTCAGATGGTGAAAGTTGCTTGAGATGGCTCGACGGCCAAGCTCCGGCTTCAGTTGTTTATGTTTCGTTCGGTACACTGTCCTCTTTATCTCGAAAACAAATCCATGAATTGGCTCGAGGGCTTGAGGTGAGCCAACAACCCTTCCTTTGGGTAGTCAGGGTTGTTGATGGTGCTCACTTCACAGCATTGTACGAAGTGCAGATGGACTGGATAAGCGAGATACTTCCCGAAGGATACGAGAGCCAAATCACAAGATGAGGCTTCCTGGTGAGAAACTGGGCTCCCCAACTATCAATTTTATCGCATGAGTCCACCGGGGGTTTCGTAACTCACTGCGGGTGGAATTCGACGTTGGAGAGCATAAGCACTGGAGTTCCCATGGTTGTTTGGCCTTAGCATTCCGACCAATTTGCCAACTCTATATTGGTGGCGAAGGAGTTGAAGGTGGGCGTAGAAGTGAAGAAGTGGACCAAGGTAGACGAAAATGAGTTGGTAACAACGGAGGAGGTGGAGAAGGCAATCGAAGGAGTGATGGCGGTAGATGCAGAGGGAATGGAAACGAGGAGGAGGGCCAAGGAGCTCAAAGACGCTGCTCGCTCAGCCGTTGAAGAAGGAGGATCGTCGTGGAATGAGTTAGAGTCATTTATCCATCATTTTGCTTCATTACTGAACCAATGAAAGCCATAACTATGGTTTCAGTAAGGTTTGGAGTTGGAGTCCTACAATAATATATGATTTTATGCGTGAGATATCTCCTGGGCTTCAGTTTACTGCATTACAGTTTATGATGTATGACATAGATGTGAGGTATAAGTGCGAGGAATGAGTTAAATAAAAGTTTCTTTTCGAATCATGCTGTAAGGGATAACCAAAGAAAGGAACAACCCTCCATTTCCATAGCTGTCTTTGTCGTTCCTAGATGTTAGATCTTCACCGATCACTATCTGGTGCAAACTTGTTGAATACGTTTAATTTATTTTAATATATTGCATACCACCTGCCCATGAGTCAAGCCTTCTCCTAACTATGTTTATCCGTGTAATAAGCTAAAAACTTTCAATTGTCATTGTTAAACAAGTGAGTATTATGTTTATAGGTTTTTTACTATACTAATTTTTATAGGTTTTTTATTATATTAATTGGTTTTAATAGGGTCATTGCGTTGAAGAAGCGCTTTTGTAACGTTACCTAATGTTATTTTTATTAATAATTTTTTTTTTTCTAATTATAAGCCAAAATAAATATAGACCACAAAAACAATGTAATATGGGGGAGATGTTGTAATCTTCCTATCTAACAAAACAATAAAAAAGTAAAAATATAATTAGCCGTAAAAAAAATATGTTGGTTTGGAAAAAAACACAATATGGGGGAGATGTTGTAATGTTCCTACCTAACAAAATAATAAAAAATAACAAATTGAATTATCTGCAAAAAAATGTTGGCCTTGCACATGGTTTTAAAACCATTTGCAAGGCCTTCTAAACAACCCATGGTTTTATTGTACATGGTTTAGGAGGGCCTTGCACATGTGCAAGGCCTCCTAAATAACCCATGGTTTTATTGTACATGGTTTAGGAGGACCTTGCAAATGGTTTTAAGACCACGTGCAAGGCCTCCTAAACAACCCATGGGTGTAGGAGGGCCTTGCATATAGTTTTAAAACCATGTATGGGGAAATGTTGTAATGTTCGTTCCTAACAAAATAAAAAATAATAAAAAATATTATATGTTAGCCATAAATAATATTAAATATTGATAATAAAAAGATTATATGTGGACCTTAAATAAAAAGATTTATCTTTTCGTTTGAATCAAATCAATGGATGCCTAAGAAGAGGTTTGCACCTCTAGAGATTTGATCCATCTTGGCGCTTCATAGAGCCTATGATTTGGATCTACGCTGGTATTATTTTACCAATTACATTAGTACCTTGATATATCCAAAAAGCTTTACTACTTTCTCTCTAAAATTCTATTACGTAAGTTCTATCTTTTCCAAATCATAATGAATTTTCTATTTTTTTATGGATATTGACAAAATTTTCAAACAAGTTTCCTTGGTTGCGCCGAGAGGCGCTCTACAGCCCAGTATGGGGGAGATCTTGTAATGTTATGTAACGTTATATAACGTTATTTTTATTAATAAAAAATAAATTTTCTAATTATAGGCCAAAATAAATGTCGGCCACAAAAACAATCTAACATGGGGGAGATGTTGTAATCTTCCTACTTAACAAAACAATAAAAAAGTAAAAATTTAATTATCCGTAAACCAACGTAGATCCAAATCCTAGGTTCTATCAAGCGCCGAAAGGGATCAAATCTCTCGAGATTCAAACCTCTTCTTAGGTATCCATTGATTTGATTTAAACCAAAAGACACATCTTTTTTATTTAAGTTCCACATATAATATTTTTATTATTAATATATAATATTATTTATGCCCACATATAATATTTATTATTATTTTTTATTTTGTTAGGAACAAACATTACAACATTTCCTCATACAGGGTTTTAAAACCATATGCAAGGCCCTCCTACAACGATGGGTTGTTTAGGAGGCCTTGCACATGGTCTTAAAACCATTGGCAAGGCCCTCCTAAACCATGGGTTGTTTAGAGGCCTTGCACATGGTTTTAAAACCATGTGCAAGGCCCTCCTAAACCATGTATAGTGAAACCATGGGTTGTTTAGAAGGCCTTCCACATGGTTTTAAAACCATGTGCAAGGCCAACATTTTTTTGCGGATAATTCAATTTGTTACTTTTTATTATTTTGTTAAGTAGGAACATTACAACATCTCCCCCATATGTGTTTTTTTCTTAACCCACATTTTTTTTAGGGATAATTAAATTTTTACTTTTTATTGTTTTGTTAGGTAGGAATATTACAACATCTCCCCCATACTAGATTGTTTTTTTGGCCGACATTTATTTTGGCCTACAATTAAAAAAATTATTTTTTATTAATAAAAGTAACGTTACGTAACGTTACATAACGTTATGTAACATTACAAGATCTCCCCCATACTGGGCTGTAGAGCGCCTCTCGGCGCAAAAAATATGTTGGTCAAGAAAAAAACACAATATGGGGGACATGTTGTAATGTTCATACCTAACAAAATAATAATAAATAACAAGAATTATCCGCAAAAAAATGTTGGCATTGCACATGGTTTTAAAACCATTTGCAAGGCCTTCTAAACAACCCATGGTTTTATTGTACATAGTTTAGGAGGGCCTTGCACATGGTTTTTATTAAACCATGTGCAAGGCCTCCTAAACAACCCATGGTTGTAGGAGGGCCTTGCATATGGTTTTAAAACCATGTATGGGGAAATGTTGTAATGTTCATTCGTAACAAAATAAAAAATAATAAAAAATATTACATGTTAGCCATAAATAATATTAAATATTATATCTGAACCTTAAATAAAAAGATTTGTCTTTTGGTTTGAATCAAATCAATGGATACCTAAGAAGAGGTTTGCACCTCCAAAGATTTGATCCATTTCGGCGCTTGATAGAGCCTAGGATTTGGATCTACGCTGGTTAAAAGTCACCTAACATGTTCAATAAATAATTTCAATATTATTATTTTGAAAAAAAAATTACTAACAATCTTTAAAAAAAACTTGTTATCACAACTTCTCATAACATAGTCCCAAGATAAGAAATTCTATTCTAAAAATCCATGAATTTTTTTTATTTAGTTTCCTCATAATCCTATAACTAACCAAGTAAATAAGACTTCAAAACTTACCATTCACCCATGAGTGGTTTAACTTTAATATTTATAATCTTTTTTCTTCTAAATAATCAACTCGAAACATATTCGATAACGACATATTATTTACAAGATCATTTATCTATTACCAATATCATACACCATAATGGGCCCTATATATATATTATAGTCAATATCCAATTTTGAATAATACTTTAGCAATCATAAATCATTACATAACCCTTCAAGCTTAGTATATAAACATTTATTGTCTTCCAATGACTTATAACATAAACGGTGTTTTCTCATGAAGTTAGTACAATAATAGCAGCTATGTTGTTTAATGCATAACACACTTATTTTTTTTAATAACTTGTCAATCTGAGCTATTTAGAATATTTCCCAGAAAACACATGATATGGTTACTGGCCATTTCAAAAGATAACTTATAGTGGATATTCTATTCACCAATTCTAAAGTGTAGCTTGCTTATTCATAATAGAAACTACAATATTAAGGTTTTATTCAAACAAGCACTTTTTGTCAATAATCATATGTATATTAGGAACATGTATGTTTCTCCCTTCTACATTCTCAGAAAAATATTAAGGATATTTTGGAACTGCAACCCAAAATTAGTATATGGATTACAAAATGTAATACTTAAAAAATGTTAAATCTTAAATGTTGGGTATATTTTTCTTTATTATGAGGTGGATTATTCTTGATATTGTGGTGTATATATATTATTGATGTAAGCTTGGGTCTATTAGTTATTATTTTACACCTTTGTCTCTTATATATAGAAACGAGATATTTTCACGTTAGTCATCATTGTATCTTGTCTTGTCTTATGTACTTAGTACATTGGGTAAGGAGGTTCCTCCCTCGAAGATGATTGTTATTCATCTTTGTTCTTCATTATTAAGGCATGCATTACTTTATTCCGGTCTATTTATGTTATTTTTATGTTATCTCTAGGATTTGGTTGCATAACATTTGGTATAAGATCTCTTTCCTTGGGAGTGGCTTCTTCAAAACAAGTGATCTTGGCATTTTCGCTCTACATTTTTTTCTACAACGATTCAAACAACGAAACTCGAAACCCACTTCCAAAACAAGCTGAAGAATCTATGGTATAAAAATTGTATATCTTGATTCATTATAGGATCAGAGTTATACCTTCAAGAATTTAGCATTTCTCACTATATCAAAAGGTTGTCTCAAACAAGTGTTCTAGGGAAAATTGTTATATATGAAGCATTCAAGATCCAAATTGAGTGAGACCTGTTGGATCATAAATACGGAATAATAAGGTAATTTTGGTATATTTTTTATCCTCATATACAAAATATTGGACATGTGGCGTACTATACAAGTTCACTCTTCTGGATAAACCAAAAATAAGAAGTGGTGGGATATTTGTAATAATGTTTTACTAGAGAATTCAAATTAGGTCATACCTATTGCATAACAAAAAAGACAGGAGAAAGTACCCGTGGTATTGTTTTTAGCCTCATATACAAAATATTGGACATGTGGTATACCGTACAAGTTCGCTCTCCTGAAAGGACAAAAAATAAGAAGTGTTCGGACATTTGCAATAACTTTCCACTGGAGAATCTGAATTAGGTGATACCCATGATATCAAAAAGAGAACATATCAAGATACAACAGGCTGAAGTTTCAGAAACAGAGGAGTAAAAATTTGAAATTTACTTTAGTTCTAATTCTGACCCAAAACAATAATCCAATTAGGCTTTGAAAAACGTGTTATGGGGAAAACAACCATATCTAGGGAATGAAAAGTCCAAATTGAGTGAGACCTATTGCATCAGAAGAAGTACATAACAAGGTATCCGTGCTATATTTTTTGGACTCGTATCAGAAATATTCGGCACGTGGCATACCATATAAGTTATTTATTCTGGATAGACCAAAAATAAGAAGTGTTGGGATATTTGCAATAACTTGTTACTGGAGTATTTGAATTAGGAACAATGACATTAGAAAGAGGATACATCAGGATACAATAGGACAAAGTTTTAGAGCTAGAGGAGATGAAATTTTAAATTTATATCAGTCCAAGTCTTCCATAAAACAATCTCCTAGTCAGGGTTGGAAGAAGGAAAATCTATAGTTCAAGCAGTGGGAGATCACATAGAGCACCAATAAGTAGTTCTCCAAATACAGAAGATGTCCAAAAATATGATGAAACAATAGGAAGATCAACATCACATTCAAAGGAATTTTGAAGGAGGAAAAATCGGATAAGAACTTGAACAAATCATTGAAACAAGGACCAAAGAACTACGAAATCAAGCTATTATTGAGTACCTCATAAAGTGGAAGAACATACCAACTGGATATTCAACATGGAAAGACACTTCCTTCATAAATATGCATCTACAACTACCCAAGTGTTGAGGACAATGCTTGTATGAAGGGAAGGGGCATGTTAAGCCCTAAATGTTGGGCACATTCCCCCCTATAAAGTGGCACATCACCCCCTATATTGTGGTGTATTACATATTATTGATGTAGAATTGGGTCTATTAGTGGGTCTATTAGTTGTTATTTTACACCTTTGTCTCCTATATATAGGAAGGAGATATTTTCGCGTTAGTCATCATTGTATCTTGTCTTGTATTATGTACTTAGTACATTGTCTAAGGAGGTTCCTCCCTCGAAGAGGATTGCTATTCATATTTTTTCTTAATTATTAAGTCATGGATTAGTTTCTTCTGTTCTATTTCTGCTATTTTTATGCTATTTATGGGACTTGGTTGCATAACATTTGGTATCATATCTCTTTCCTCGCGACTAGCTTCTTCAAAACAAGTGATCTTGGCATTTTCACTATACATTTTTTCTATAATGATTTAGATAGTGAAAATTGGAACCCACTTCTAGAACAGGTCGAAGAATATATGGATAACATTGTAGATCTTGATTTATTACAGGATCCAAGTTATACCTTCAAGAAGTTAGGTTTTCTTACTATCTCAAAAGTTATTTTCAAATATGTGTTCTAGGGAAAATTGTTATATCTAGAGAATTCGAGATCCAAATTGGGTGATACCTATTGCATCAGGAAGAAAGTAGACCAGGGTAATTACGTTAGAGTTTTTATCCTCAGATACAAAATATTGGACACACGTGATACTGTACAAGTTTTCTCTTCTTGATAGACTAAAAATAAGAAGTGGTGGGATATTTGTAACAACATTTTTCTGGAGCATCCAAATTAGGCAAGAACTATTGCATAAGAAATAATATAGACCAGGGTACGTACGGTAGTTTTTTCATCCTCATATATAAAATATTGGACACATGCAATACCATACAATTTCACTCTCCTGAAAGGAAAAGAAATAAGAAGTGTTGGTACATTTGCAATAACTTTCCACTAGATAATACAAATTAGGTGATACCCTTGACATCAGAAAGAGGACATATCAACATACAATAGGCCTAATTTTCAGACCCATAAGAGCCAAAATTTGAAATTTACTTCAATTCTAAGTCAACCCTAAAACAATTCTCCAATCATGGTTTGAAAAAAGTGTTCTAGGGAAAACTGTCATATCTAGGTTATGCGAAATCCAAATTGAGTGAGAACTGTTGCATTAGAAGGAGGAAAGAACAAGGTATATGTGCTAAATTTTCTAGACTTGTATAAAAAATATTGGACACATGGCATACCATACAATTTATTTTTTCTAGATATACCAAAAATAAGAAGTGGTGGGAGTTTTGGAATAAATTCTTACTTGAGCATCTGAATTAGGTTAGAACCACGACATCATAAAGAGGACACATCATAATACAACATGCCAAATTTTTAGACCTAGAGGAGATGGAATTTTAATTTTATATGAGTCCAAGTCTACCATAAAACAATCTTCCAGTCAAGGTTTGAAGAAGGAAAATCTATAGTTCAAGCAGTGGCAGATCACATAGAGAACCATCAATAAATTCTCCAAATAATGAAGATGTCCAAAAATAGGATGAAATAATAAGAAGATCAACATCACAGTCAAAGGAGTTTTGAAGGAGAAAAAATCATATGGTAACTTGAACAAATCATTGAAACAAGGACCACACAACTATGAAATCAAGCTATTATTGAGTATGTCATCAAGTGGAAGAACATAGCAGCTACACGCCTAACATGGGAATACAAGTACTCCATACATATGCATGCATAACTACCCAAGAGTTGAGGAAAATGCTTGTCTAAAGGGGAGGGGCATGTTAAGTTGTAAATATTGGGCACATTCCCCCTATAGTGTGGCGCATTACCCCCTATATTGTGGTGTATTACATAATATTGATGTAGGATTGGGCCTGTTAGTGGGTCTATTAGTTGTTATTGTACACCTTTGTCTCCTATATATAGGAAGAATATATTTTCATGTTAGTCATCATTGTATATTGTCTTGTCTTATGTACTTAGTACATTGTATAATAATGTTCCTCCTTCGAAGAGGATTGCTATTCATCTTTTTTCTTCATTATTAAGTCATGGATTACTTTCTTCTGGTCTATTTATGATATTTTTATGTTATTTATGGGACTTGGTTGCATAACAAAAAAAAGAGTACTACTTAGAAAAACTTATACCTTTTATTTCACATGTATAACAGTCAAATTATTCCTCTAGTGCTTACATTTATTTTAACTACTCAGTAAACCATTTTGTCCAAGTTTAGTTCACCCAATATACCAAGTATAAATATTCCATTTCTTTCAATTTTAAAAATAACTTAATGCTAAGTGTTCATCTATGAATAATTATGTGCATTGCTAAAAATTTGATCGTACAACCCAATGTAGATGAAACAATATCTTATCAATTCATAAAATATCTCAGAAATAATAAAAAGAACTAGAAGGCTACTTATCTAGTTGAACCTAACAATTGATGTGGTTAAAGAAATGAACCATCGTGTGATAAATTTTCCAAAGATACTTCAATATCTCCTGTGAAAATACAAGGTTAATTCATCTATATCATCATAGTGGCCCATTTTAAAGTTCTGGTACTGTAGCTCTGCTATGATACCACTTGTAACATACCCAATACCTAGGGTAACTAGTTAGGGTATGGGGTGTAAATTATTTTCTTTTCTTACCTCACTTCCAAGGTCGTAAGTTACTCACGACATAAAAATTTACATCGAGAATAAGACATCAATCACAATGTTTATACTTGTATACATAAGTTTACCATTCATAACAATTATTTATAAAGGTTAACTAACCACCAAATATTATCACAAGGAACTATTCTTTTGTATAACCCTATGTAACAAGTTAATTCATCTGCATCTATATCCTCACATCATATAATGATATCCTTATTCACATAAAAATTTGCATAACACAATCTAACAACTATAACGAGGCATTGGTTCATCTACATGTGCATTTCCACACATCTACATTTTCCATTATGTGTTATATTTACATTAAGTACAAATATGGCATCAAAACACTAACATTTTCCTACATGTTTAACAAAACAATCATTGCATAGATATAGTTATTCAACCCATCATGAACACATATTATCACTTCAAATGGAAAGATGCATGCATATCCTTCCAATCCATTACTTTAGTTCAAATCCTTCATCTTAGATGAGATATAAGTTGGGTTTCCTATCTAGCACTACTATCATGAGGAATGTGATTATCATAAAGCATGCATACTATATTCATACAACTATAAACAACCATGCATATTATCTTCATACAATTTTCAAGATAATATGCATGGTTGTATTAATATGATTTTAAACTACTAATTTAATATAAATGTAAGACACTTATCCCATATCATTACACATGAATTTCCACCTAATTATCAACAACCACCTAGAGGTAAATGAACAACAATACTCATCAAACACACATGATCATTAGTCACACAACTACTAACAGTAAATGAACAACATTTCTCAAATAACAATAAAGCAGCGGGGAGACGATACTTAGCTTGCATAGAATTTTTAGCCGACTGAATGCATGGCTGCAATGTTTTGCAAAATCATAGGCACTCTATAGAGCCTATATTATTTAGCACATAGGCCACAACCAAGGTGGGAAACGAATCCTATAAGGTAATAAATAAAAATAACCCTTCCCAATATATTAGTGTTCAATTCCCCACCTCTCTAAGAAGGTATGATAAAGAGATTGACTATCAACTATTAGAATCAAATATTTCATGTTCAACACAGAAGTAAAAGGGAATAACACTCAACTATTTTTAAATTTCAATGCATAACAACAAAACATGCGGTAGGACAACTCGTCAAAAGAGATCGTTGATTCAGAGGAAATACTCTGCATACTTGCAACACTAATAAAATATGTAGGAAAAAATGACAAGGGTCGACTCTACGTAAAGAGGTCAACCGTCTACCTCTTCAACCCATAAAATATATTTAGAAACTAAATGCATTCATGTGGTTGAATCTCTAATAGGATATTTTCCTATCCCATAGAAATTGATATAACAAATACACCCAAAATGCATTGGTGAATCTCCTTGGAGACTACCTTATATGCTCTTCTACAAAAATAAAATAAATAAGGAGAACAACTTCAGATAATTGTGTGGGTTGAATCCCTCGTGGAATTCTCCTAGTTCTATCACCATGGCATAATATACAATATAAATATCATATGAAAGCATGGGTCAATTTTTCGAGATGAAATCGCCCTACTCAACACACTATACAAGAGTCAAAAGTATGGGTCATATATTATCTAGAGTTCACCCTTCATAAATATAGTATATACAACAAAAACATATTGGGTTGAATCTCATATAGAGATCGCCCTACACAAAAATAATATGCAACAACAAGGTATATATTCAGGGGCTAATTCTCCCAATGGAGATCGCCCTTTCTTCCTACCCTTAATTAACACTTTTGCATGGGATCATTTCCCTTTTGGGAGTATATAGGATTCTCTTACAATCAATCAAAAATATATGATGCTTGGGATCATCACATGGGTCCATTCCTACAAGGAGATTGCTCAACTCTTTTAATGGCAACAAAAATTACATTCTACAACAACAATTTACTTAAGCATGGGTCGATTCCTAAGCAAGATCACCTAGCTCTTTTAAAACTATAAATACAACAATAATACTTATTGACAATAAATGGTACTTGGGTCGATCCTCAAGAATGAGATATCCAATCCCTCTCTGAACTGCAAATAAATTATTTCTTAGGTCAATACTCAAGAATGATGTAATGTCCCAAATTTTTCATTGGGTCACAATGGCCAGATCACATTTTCCATGTTCATGAAAGTTTTCAAAGGGATGCTAAAAGTCAAATAATTGCCAAGGAGGAAAATCACTAGCTTCCTAGGTTGGGGGTGGAAGCTTTGATATTTGGAATAAGGGGGATAATAAATGCCGTTTAAACATTAGAAGAGGATAAATATTTAATAATGTAGCTTATTAAATAAATACAAGAGAAAAATTAAATGGGTATGGAGAATGGAGACACATGGAGACTATGGGGCCCACACTATCTAGAATTCCTATGTTAAATGGTATCTTTCTCTTGCAAATTCGAATATATGGGAAGCCTAATGTTTTTGGATGGATTATAAGGTTATTATACTTATCCATATACTTCATAGGTCGAATTTGGATGAATTGTAACTTACATGGGAGAGGGAGAGACAAATGGGAGTTTCATGGACACTTGGCTAGATTCCCCTTACATTTATGACATCTATGACACCAATGATGGAGTTTCTATAACAATTATGACACAAGTCAGATCTGAAGGCTAGAATACTGATAGACTGACATGTCAAGACTGAAAATAGCATCTTAGAGGTCAAATATGGGAGTTGGAGAAGGCTAAGAGGCTCCTACTCAAATTTGGGAGAAGAGGGAAGGTGAAGAGAGAGGCCACATGGCATAGCATGAGCAGCCACACCAATTCGACTTGGATTTGGTTTATGGATGGATTTGGAACCTTAGGATACCAATAATGTTTATAAAATATAGGGATCAGCCATGAGAAGAAGCTTTTGCTCATTTGTGAATTGTGAGAGCTAGTGGATGACTAGTTTTCTTTCTTAAGCCAATTTCGAGGGGGAAAGATTCCCATCCTAGTTGGTGTTTGGAAAGGCCATTCAAGTATTTCATGGAGCTTTAATGGAGTCTTATTTGCAGGTGTAAGCTACAGGAAATCATGTGGATTCTTCTATTGCAGCACTCTCTCTCAACTATTTCCAGTTTTCACATCATATTCATGCCAATGGAGGGATTGCGCTTTGGGTGAGCTATTGATCTCTTTGGGGAATATTATCATTCCAATTATATTATGTGCTGATGTATATTCTCTGCATTTCATGTTAATAAGACTCTCAGGTAGAAATACCCAAAAGAATTCATGTAAAAATGTTGAACAATGAAGAAATAGTGTCATTTCCCCACTATCTTGTTGTGAACCATTGTAATGCTGATGATTTCGAATTGGGAGAGAATTTAACTCTCCATTTATTATTGTAATAATTTAAATATGCTCTTTTATTCATTCTCATAAATTTTCAAGTCGAAATTCCCAAGAGTTGTATGTCAAAATGACTTTTAATGAGCAAACAATGACCATTTCCACTGCATTTTGATATATGCCATGGTAATGCTTATTATTTCAAATGGAGGAATGTATCTCTGATAAATGTATGATGTATGGAATTTAATTAATGTGCATTTCAATTCTAATGTTCATTACTTAAGCATTGGAATCCATTTTACTCATTTTTATTGCAATGGGAGAAGATTTGGTGCATTTTCCCCAAGGGTCGAAATTCTGACTTGGGAGTTGTTTTGGAAAGAGTCATAACAGCCTGTATAAATTGAACCATGATGCATATGAGACTTTGAAAATGTCCCTTACACATATCCAATCTCTTTTCAGAAATTTAAGTGACTTTGGGATCATTTGTGAAGCCATTGCTGGCAATTACCTAAGGGGAATTGGAGCCCCAATTTGCTAGTAAAGACTCCTAGTTTGAACAGAACATTACATAAGTTTGCAGAAGTAATTGGGAGGTCACAAAACATACATGAGAATTATATTTAATTTATATTATCATTCATGTACCTTCACAGAAAATTTGGAAGAATTTGGGTCAATTTGGAGGTCTAGACATCAAAAGTAGTTAAGGTCAAAAATTGGGGAAAAAGTGAAATAATTGGTCATTTAAAAGAATTTCAAAAAGGGACATTACAAATGAGATCGCTCAACCTATTCATTTCAAAAAATTACTCTCCATTAAAATATACAACAAATTTTTATTGAAACATGGGCTTAATTTATAAGTTCTTCCAGATCTCAAACAAACCAGGTCATGGCAAGGCACTCGAATGGGTGGAGACACCCTTCAATTTACACAACAAAGAAAAAAATGCAAAAATAAAATGCATGGGATTTGTTCTAGGTTTATAACTTAAAATATCAAATTAAAATCAATATGCCTTATCCTATTCTCCTCATAGAAGTGGATCTTTCTCCCATCGAGAGAATGTCTATGACTAGGTACCTGATGTACAAGCACAAGATAAATAAAATGGGAAATGAGAGAGTTTCTAAAATTGCATTAAAATCGAGTCAGAACTAGCTATGTCTCAAGTGGGGTTGGTGTAAAGATACCATAGATTGGTTAAAGACTTAGGGCATTGATGAAAATGACACTTTGCATAATATCGATGTTGGCCCTAGGAAACTTTAGGTATAGTTCGACCATACTTCTTCTCATGAAGATAAATATTTCAGTCGCAAGACAAAAAGGAAGCCGAAATAGAAGAAGAGCTGTGGCAGAGGAAGTGCCTGGAACAAAAGGAGAGGTGCGACAAAAGGAGAGTCGCGACAAAAGGAACCACGATAGAAGAAGAACAAAGCAGTTGAAAAGGAAAGTTTGATTGTTCGTGGTTAAAGAGTAAGTTCGAATAAAGAATGCTTTTGGTAATAAAGCATAATTGTATTTTGGGCCAATAGTGCTTATTTTTAGTTTCAATTGAATGTATGAAAATAGAAATGACATCCCGTCAGCTAACATAAAAGAGCCAGTTGATTAATACTTGTAAAAGCTTATAAAAGGGAGAACCCAAGCCGTGTGCGGGTGGTTCGTTGTTAGTTAGTGATTGAGGGGATAGGTTGAAGAGATAAGAGAGCTACTTAGCTAGAAAATCGATCCAGGATGTGTACTGCAGATCTACAATTGAGAGAAGAAGAGAAGAAATACATAGACCCAAAACTAGAGAGCATGAGAGGAGAGAAGTCTGTACGAATTTTAAATAACATCTAAATAAGAGTCTACAAGCCGAGCGCTTAGATGAAAGGTGCGAATCGATTGCTCATGCCAGATAATGAGCACCTTTGGGGATTTTCTTGTATGGTTTTCCACGTTAAATGTTGTCTCTCTGTGTCTTTGATAATTATGTTTATTTCGAATGCATGTATGTTATGAATTAGTGGATTTGATACGTTGCACAATTTATATTTATGAATAAACCCATATATATGTGTGTGTGTGTCACACCGCTAATATGTTGAATCTATGATAAGAATTTTATGCTAATTGATGTGATCTATGTCGAGGGATGAGTAGACTATTATCTTGAATGAATAAACAAATAACAAGAAGGATAATTACCAACTTTATCTGAGTGATTTGATAAAGTACCGTAAGAATAGAAATCCACACATAACTATAGAAAATTGGTTAAGGTAGTTCCCATAAGATATATCGGGTGAGATTGAATCTGCGTCGTAGGTGTTGCTGACGGGGTCCTGCTTTTTTGGGCCAATATCTTGGGCTTTGTTGACAAAGAAAGGATCTAAACCTGGGTCAACCAGAAGCACACCAACAAATTGTTCCATTTTCGAGACCATGAATCATTCTTGTGGGGACATGTGATGACACTCGATGAAGTCGAAAATTCAAGATTGGGTGGATTTTAAGGAAGTAGAGTTTACATGGGAAGAAATTGAAGGGTATCTGCTGAACCCAATAGAGTGGTTGGAGTGATTCCTTTATACCGATATTCATGATATTTTCTTTAGCAAATTTTCCATTGTCTTATACAAATAGTTGTTAAAGTTTGCGACACAAAAGAAACATTTTCAAGGAGGAGAATCGATAGAGTGGAGCCCTCAACTGATTCAATGGATGAAAAGTATTAGAAACCCTATATCTAGGGCTGTTGATTTTTGAGTTGACAGTAATTTGGAAGGATACATCATTGGAATTGTTGTCGACACTATACGTCATATAGTGAAAATGAAAAATATTTTTTCCAAGGACCTAGAGGATGATCCCTAACATATTTAAAGACATGGATCAAGATTCTCATATGTGAGAAAGGGATCCTGAGAATTTAATCCAATGAATAAAGATTTGTGTGCAGAGACCTAGGATATGTCACAAGAGAAGTTTGAGAAAAATGGAGTAGAGTAAGATTAGATGTTTCCTGTTGATAGCGAGACTGAACTAGAAGGTGGACGTCTAAGAAGTGGGAGAATATTTCTATCAGGAAAGAGAAGAAGGAATGTGATTAGAAGAGGAAGTTACAATACGACCAGAGGAGAGCACTACAAATTGGTGTCACACTTCGATGAAGGCTCTTGCGACGAGGAATAGGAATACTAGCCTATATCTAAAAAAGAAGACGAAGAAGAGGCTCTAGACCCAGAGTACGGGTACAGCATACCCACGACCCCACGTACATCCCCATAGGTAAGATCTATAAAATCATCACCCATTGGTTTTGTTAATCAAAGTAAAAATAATAATGGTAATAACATGCAAGGTACTCCCACTAGCCAAATATTTAATACAGGAGTACCAAGAGAAAATATAATGGCTGAGACTGATATAAAGTTTCCAATATATAATGGAAATGGGTTAGAAGAATGTGAACAACATTGGTTTCTATGTAAGACCATGTAGACCATGCGATAGGTCAAAGATGAATCCATCAAGAAAGCCCAAATGATCACAACCCTTAGAGTTAGTGCATTGGATTGGTACATGAAATTCTCTGTGGTTTGGAGAGGAGTCCCACAGAAAATGTTAGATCAAATTTGGGTAGGATTAATAGATGAGTTCAGAAATCCCAAATCAAAGTCACAATGCATTATGGAGATGAAATAAATTAAGCAATTTCCTACAGAATCTATTTGGGAATTCGACTAAAGATTCAATACACTGATGACCAAAGTAATATTTCAAATTTCAGACGTTCAACACAAAGAATGGTTCATTTGACATTGCTACCACACATCTGGATTCCTTTGATGCAACAAAATATTATATCTCAAATCGAGGGTCTAGAACTGGCTATGAAGTTGGAATCCTCACTGGTCAGAGAGACTGGTGCAGGAATGATACAAATCTAGTCATAACTAGCCAAAATTACGCTACAACTTCAAGATATCAAGAAGGGAAAGGAATTCCAAGAAGAACTATGGTGTACCAGATACATAATCGAAGGGCACCACAAAGAAAACTGCCCGACATTTATGAATTATGTTACATTGGGAGCACCAAACCCGATAAATACACAAGGGATTCCTTGGTGTAGAATTTGTTAAACTAGAGGCCATCAATCATAAGAATGTTTATACTTACAAACGGTCGTAAGTGCGTTGTCAGTTTATACTGTAAATTCTGTAGATCAGTAGGACATGATGAGAAATACTACAGAGCATATCAATTGCTACATGAGAAAATAGATGATACATATTTAATGAAGAATGACGAACAGATGCAGGATGAGCAAGCTCAGGCTCAATATCCTCAGGCCCAATATCCAAAGAACTAGTACCCACAACAGCAATACCCTCAACCTAGGGGGGGTGGAATTTTTACAGGCTAAGGACAAGGAGGACAATTTGGTCGCGGAAGAGGCAAAATTATATGTTATAATTGTGGACAGCCTAGACATTTTTCCAAGGACTACATGAGTCCTACAACGACATGTTCGTACTGCAAATATTTTAATCATACTATCGAGGAATGTCCTCGGTTGATTGTGATATGGCAGGCCAAGAATGTAGGAAACCAGATGCACCACAAAATCCCAATCCAAATCCCAATCAAAATATCAAGAAGATCTATGTTGAACCAAGGGAACCAAAAATTGTTGTCTTGACAAGAGGAGGTGTTGTGACTGGGGTAGATCAAGAAACACCGTATGGAAAACTGCATGTGCGACCAACAACACAAAAGAAAGAACCATTCAACGTCCAAAAAGAAAAGGAAGTATTCTTGGATGCATGACAAGAATTCGTTGACAAGAATCAAGTGTCAACTTCTGCTACTATACCACCTGAAGGACCAATATTGGGAATGCTGATATATTTGACAATCTATTCCAAAAGAAACTGATAGAAATGGTTAGTAAACTAAAATAATTATTTAAAAGTTTCTTAGATAATACAAGATAAATATGTTGTCGCAGAATTTATAGCTTGGATAGAAGAACCTCAATAAGAGGTGCAACTAGAAAAAATGGTTAATCACATCGAGAAAAGATTGAAGAGTAGTCGACAACTGAGAATGATTGCCCAAATAGGAGATTACGACATGGACTATATTATTCTGGACTTCGGATCCAATATTAACATTTTGACAAGACAGACTTGGGAGAGTATGGGGACATTGAGACTCGTATGATCTCCTATCCGACACAAATTAGAAAATCAGTAGAAAGTTATACATATCGATCAACTGGCTCAGGTGTATGTAAATATTTAAGGACTCAAAACTTATTCTGACTTCAAATTGATTGACATTGCCGATGATACAAATCCATATCCCGTACTTCTGGGGATCGACTGGGAAATTGATAATCAGACCATTATCAACTTTAAGAAAATAATATTAACATTTGAAGACTCAGAGTTAAGGCTGGTCGCACTAATTGATTTACTAGAAGGTCAGAGATACATCAAGCAAGTGAACCTTGAAGGGAAAGAAATATATCTCGATAATATATATAACATTACTTCTACAATGGATGATTATGTGAATCCAACGACCTACGAAAAGATCAGTTTCCGCAGCGTTAGTTCTTGTACGTCATATTCTAGAGAAGCTTTAGATATATGACATAACCGATTGCATGAAGTGTCAATGAGAATATGTGTAATAATTACACAATCTATACGACAGGTAGGTATCGAGGTCAATGATCTACCCACATATGAAAGTTTACCTAACTTGACATATTTTCTTATAGAATTTGAAGAAACATTTACAAAACATTAGCGCTTGTTTTCCTTGGACCTTGCACTGAAAGCTACACCTTCCATATGGAGGGTCACACAAAAGAAACAATTAGTTGTGTGAGTTGTAGATTTCAAGTTAATAGGTGGACAAATATATAAAATGCGACCTTACAAATTTCTCTGTCACTGTGTATTGGAACACGAGCGACCAATGATATTGAATGAAGCACATGCTGGTGTCACAGGAGGCCATTATGCTGGAAAATCTATAGTGTGGAAGATATTACAAGAAGGATTGTGGTATCCTACCTTGCATGTGGATGCTAGATAATATTTTCGCAACTGTGATATATGTTAGAAAACTGAAAAGTTATCATGACAAGATGAAATGACATTAGTACCTCAGATAACTTTACAGGAAATTGACAAATGGGATGTTGATTTTGTGGGTCTTATCAACCCACTAGTAAAAAGAAGAGGTGCACAATACATTACTACTATGACATATCACTTGACTAGATGGGATGAAGCAGCGTTAGTAAAGGATTGTACTACTGTGACTGCTGCAAAAATTTTGTTCATCAATGTTGTGACTATTTTTAGATGCCTGAAGATTTTGATAACCGATCAGGGAACACACTTTGTCAATCATTTGATCAACGAATTAAATGAAGAACTCCATATCCAGCACATGAACATGACACCATAACACCCACAAGTGAATGGTGTGTTTTAGGCATTCAACAAGATCCTAGAGAATGAATTGAGAAATATTTGCAACATTTAAAAAGATGATTGGGACCAAAAAAATTATGTGGTACTATGGGTATATGTCAAAAACCTATAAATTTCCAAAATAAAGAAAAAATTCAATAAAATATTTTACCTGAGTGAATAATGTAACATGTAATATTAGTCGCAGCATGCACACTTTGCCATTTATTTGTATAATAGCTGATATTTGAATTCTTACTAAATTGGGTAGGTTATATTTTATGTGGTGTTTACATCAGGTTATTGGCGACCTTAGTTCCATACCTATAGGTTATGTTATTAATGCTTTTTTTATATTTATCCTACTATATTGTTTGCTAAGGGTTGCTTAGCCCTAAGGCTAAGTTTCTACCCTAGCCATCACGCCCTAAGTCTAGCAACTAAAATATGATGTTAGCAACATAGTTTTATGATGATGAGAAGTTTGGGGGACTATGGTTTTAAACGCCATAGTATTGATCCCATTACCTTGGAATGAAACAATTGTTATGTTGGAACTAAGGTGTAAACCACAATCCACAAGGTAAAAGCGACTATAGGTTTAAGATAACTTTTACGAGCTTATGGAAATGTTAATAATTGGGAAACTATGGTGCTCATACCATAGTCATGGTTGATCCATGGAATAGAAACTTTGAGGTGTTATAACATATGGTTTTCACCACTCGATAGGTGGGAGGTACAAGGGTTGTGATTTGATGGTAGTAAAGTTGACCTTGGTAATAAATTTGTCCTGGCTAGGAGTTGACATCACAACCAGGTAGTTTAATGGAAGGATTTCCTATGTAAACAAGATTTAATCTCGACCCTCCATTTGTTGTAACACATTGGAAAGGGTTTTGATAAGTTTTAAACAATTTTTCTTGTCCAAACATTTCAATGCATTCTTTTTTTTGTTTGCAAGGTTTGTGGAAGAAGGATATGCCTTCCAAGGATGTGATGCGTAGTTTCATTTGTTCAAGATTTTACCCAGTCGTTAATGGCGTTCCTTTGTTTTATTTTGAGGTATACTTGAGGTCTTACTCGGTGTTGATGGACACCAAGAGGTCCTGACATTGCTGGTTTACTACGAAATGAACCCGGACCAGTTTTCAATGGAATTTCATGCCCTTAGCCAGGTATTCTCATCGAAATCAGCTTGAATCTGTAAAAGTTTTATAAATTATTTTTAAGACTCTTAGGTAAGCAAAAATGACTTGGGTTTTGTTTCAATCTGTAGGTAGAGGAGTGATAAGGGATTATAGGAGGAGTCGACCCCTGGACCTCGCCACATCTTGATAAGGTAAGTGTTTAACTTCAATCATTAACATTTACAGTTTTTAGAAAAATATTGTTAAGGTTCTAACTGCATCATAGGTAGTTTCTTGTTATGGGAAAGACAACAAGGGTGACGACAAGGTCATCTCCTCCCAGACCTGTTACTTTACAAATTTATGGTGAGTATAAAAAATTTCTACTCTATTATATATTTATCTAAGATAATCCTTTCTTAGCCAGCATATGAGATTACTTATTTGTCTGGTTCTGCATGTAAAACCTCATGGTGTGGATGCTTCCTAGTCTGCATCGGTGGCCCCCTAATAGCCATGAGGTAAGGGTAATTTAAATGTTTAAATTGTTGGGTTCATGTGATGTTTAGGAACAAGGCTTTTTCATCAAATTCAAGATAAGTGGGGACTGTATATTTTGTTAAACCCTTATGGGTCTTCATCCTATAGGAAACAATGACTTCACAACCTCTTTGGGTCTTCATCCTATAGGAAACAATGACTTCACAACCTCTTTGTTTCAATGTTGTCGTAAATCCTTTTGTATGTGTATGTTAAGGTTTTAAAAGAACCGTGGATTCCATATTCAATGGACTTAGTGGCCACTCTGTTTCTTTGTGTAAAAGGAATTGAAACCCTTTCCGTTTATTTTGATATTTATCTAATTTAATACGACCCATTTTTGGGTGTGTACCAGCTTAAGGTTTAGAGTTTTGTTGTTAATGGTTTTTCCCCTTGGTTAAAATGATCGTTCCTATCGTAATATTGTTTATACAATGGATGCCATTGTATAATGGTCTTACTGCCACGTAATATATGTTTGGATGGTTTCACTATTTATGAAGTAATGGAAATATATGAACTCGATTTTAAATATGTAGAGTTAATTCGTTTTTCAAATAAAAGTTAAATCGTTGAGGTTAGATACCCGTAATAAGAGGTTGTGTGTTGTATTTTAAGACTGTATTAAATTATTTAACTGTTTAAAATCTTTCTAGATTTGTTAGTGTAATTACTCGCTATATCTGTAAGCGATGAGGAAAGGTGATCAATGAGTGTGGAACTCAGTTTTGTTATTTATGACTCGCCATCGCGATTTACCGGTTGATTTAATAAACATATCTGGGTGTTTTAGTTTTAATGTAATACTGCAGATCGCGATCTGCTTTTGGATGGTTTGTAATAAATGAGATGTATTTTTTTTTTTTTAAATTTGAAAAGAAGAACCGCTTGTCTCTTACTTTTTTTTGGAAACATTTAGTTAGCATTCTTTTATTTACTATTTGAATATTCCAAAATGCATTTTTTTAAATAAAACAGTTAGTAATATAGATCTAAGCAAATCTGGCCATAGCCAAGGATCTCTGGCAATATGACGATATAATTTAACTTTAGCATTTTAATTTGATAAAATTTATAATAAAAGGACAGAGTATATCTCTGTAGGAAACCATCGACATCTAAGAAAGGGTTAGTTGAATAAAATACATTTAATCTACTGTATTTAAAACATAAGCATGCATGCACTAGAATATTTAACCAGGTTTATGATAATTCTTTGTTTAGAAATCCTAAACCACGCTAACATTACAACCCTTATTACACGAATCTATGATTCGGGTATGGATTCCCAAACAGAGGTTTGTTATAAAATCTTAGGATCAAGAATTTATGCATGCTACTTAAGATCGATTTATTTCACAGGATAACATACATTAGAAAAGATAATAAGAACATATGCATAATACCATTACTGTAAAAAAAAATATGATTCATAATTAACTTTGAAATTTTACTTTAAACAAGTCTAGCATAGATAATAAGTAGAATAGGGAACCTGACACCACTATCAAGAAAATAGAATTGAAATAGTTGTTCCTCCCAACCAACTCCTAGAGAAGCTGAGTCTCACTTGCCTTAGAACCCTCGAGCATGTTTGTTGAACCACAAGGACAAAATCCATTCAATGCACCATCTCTTGCATTAAAAAATAAGTTCCCCACCCACTTGTTAGCCTCCTGCTTGCTAAATGGACATACTATTATATAGTAATTTTCCTAGGACTTGGTCATTTATGAGCCTCCTTTTCCTTTAGCACTCCACAAGGAGTTGTGACCTGGTTTTGGGAAGGATGCCTCCTGCATCTTGATTTCTCACTCATCAACTTTCGCCACTTGTATTTTCCCCTTGTGGGTTAGCAAGCACTCTTTCAATGGCTATTTCAGTTCTGATTTCTTTCAGTATTTTCAATTAATAATAAGAATAATCCATTACATCTATTTTTTACTTTCTTGTCAAAAATATTTAAAAAATAATTTTTTTTTGTAAGTAAGAGATTCTATTATAATACAAAAATGATACAAGGCATGGCTGAACCAAAGGTCGATGGAGCTTTACCTTCATCCCATAAAGGACTCGACTTAAAAATATCTATTACTGCTGACTAGACCATGCCTAAGATTAGACTTGGAGGAGCCTGATCCTGTTTACGATCCAAAAAATAGGTGTCTTCCATCTCTACATCTCAAAGAGACCCATTACTGCCGTAATTACAATAAAGAGCCACTACATACCGAAAACAAAAAGAGACATTACGGCCTACAAAACTATTACAGATACCCCATCCTCAGACCTTCAGACCTTTTACAGACATTTTGCATAAATCAAAAGAGCCATTACAGCTAATAGACATACTTGAAAAACAACAAGAAATACTAAAGCAAGAGAAGCCTCTATATTTTGACACGAGAGCAATTCGATGCAGAAAGACCTCGAGGCCAGGATAAATCCCACCACCTGCGCCCATTAACTGCTGGCCTCCAGGGGAGGCTGAATTGCAGAGGCTGGGGAATTTGCTGGCGTGTGCTCCGAATTCAAAGATTCCACCTTAGGATTGGCCAACAAATTTTGAGTAATCTGCTCAAGCAATCAAACCCCGTTGCACTCTCCTTTTGGCCTCTACGAATAGTGACCGTAGCTTCATGAATTCCCTGGACCATCTGAATCCTAGCTTGAATATCACAGGATAACAGAATCTGCACTGACTAAAATGCATTTTGGATTAGTGGGCCACCCATTTCCGATTCGAACTCCCTGAGAAGATTGATCTCCATAATTGCGATGTAAGCCTCAACCACCATGGGTGTTTCCACCATATACTGGTCTCCCCAATTAAAGGGAGCTGCATTTGGCACACCCCTGTCTTGGGGCATATAGTGGTCCTCCACACCAGCAGATGCCTTGCCTGGGTTACCCGTTTGATTCGACCCCCTCGCTCTGGACCGTGCTCTCCGCAGCCTTGGCATGGTGCAGACTCTCGGTCAACCAGAGGATAACACTAGAAAGGAGTAAAGAAACTTAGATAGGAACAAGGCTTCTAACATATGAGTATAAATAAGGCTTGCCTTTGCCAACAAAAACCTCCTATAGCCACCGTCCTTACCTCTCCCTGGCCCCGCCATAATACCCTGCCCCTTACCATGCTTGATCCAAAATCTCATCCTTTACGAGTGATTCGTGATTGTAAGTTTTACAACATGCCAGATGATCCGGCCCTCCAGCACAGAGATCTTTCTATCATAATCAATGGCAGGTGTAGTAGCTGCACTTCTGAACTCCCTTGTTCCCACGGATCCCTCTTTAAGATTGCCTTCGAGATGCCTATAAAGCCTCTCTTTCCTTCCATAATGAGGACTCTCAGGCTTAGGATCCACATGCTCCATACGCAAGCCTCGTGTAGGCCTAAGATAATTGGAGGAGAACCATGTGGTAAGATAGACCTTACCATATCCTAGCTGGTGATAGGAAAATCCATTGTCCTGCCCCATATAGCAAATAGACTAAAGTGGGCCCTCTTTTGAAGTCGACACGCCGTCTTCGTGCCGCCCCTCAGATCGGAACCATCTGGCATTCTCATGCGGAATGTTGAGCGCTTTGTCTTGCATCCTCATCTGCTAACTTATAGCCATTGCTCCAGATTTGTTGGGTTTCCCATCATCCTCTGTTGTCTCTGCATGGAAAGAAAACTCACTCTCCACTCCTGCGTTAGCCATGGCATCTGCAACCCTGTTCCCTTCCCTCTTGACATGCATTAATAGGAGAGCTTCCTCTCCACTAAGGATATTCTTTAGGACCTATAACTTGCTCTCCCATCTCCAGTTTTTGGAAATTTGAGACGTAAGGGTTCCTTCCTGGAGTTTGCGAGCCATGTTTATAATGATTTGGGAATCGCCTTCCACCATCAGAGGAATTTTTCTGGTTTTCCTTGCCCAGATCAGGCCATTAATCAGACCTTATAGCTCAGCCATATTGTTCGTATTGGACCCTATAGAACCCCATAATAGACTAAGGATGATTCCTTCTGAGTTACGGATAACACCTCCATAACCAGCAGGGATTGGATTTCCTTTGGCCACCCCATATATATTGAGTTTAAAGGTTCCTTTTGAAGGGGGATTCCAGGACCGCGGGCTGGAGACTTGCACCAGGCACGAATGAACCATCGAGTTGTCAGGAGGTATTTCTGTGAACCCAAAAGCCTGCAATATACTACTTTCATTGCTTTCCGCTGCAAATTCCTCCCGCGTCCATGATTGTGATGTTATAGTTTCCTTCATATGGGTTTCAATGGAGCTCCATATTTCTTCGAGTTTCCTTTCTTTGTTCTCGAATGTCTGTTTATTTCTAGTTTTCCATATTTCCCACATTGTGAAGCCAGGGAAAAGTTCCCACAGGCGATTCACTATTTTGTTTTTGAAGCTGTTGAGGGGCCATTCCACGATTGTGATATCCGAGCGTCCCCTGTGTCTGTGATCTCTTCTAAATATCGATGTCCCCTTCTCCCACACAAAGTTAGCTATCCTGCATTATACATTTTTTTCTATAATGATTTAGATAGTGAAAATTGGAACCCACTTCCAGAACATGTCGAAGAATATATGGATAACATTGTAGATCTTGATTTATTACAAGATCCAAGTTATACCTTCAAGAAGTTAGGTTTTCTTACTATCTCAAAAGTTATTTTCAAATATGTGTTCTAGGGAAAATTGTTATATCTAGAGAATCCGAGATCCAAATTGAGTGATACCTATTGCATCAGGAAGAAAGTAGACCAGGGTAATTACGTTAGAGTTTTTGTCCTCAAATACAAAATATTGGACACACGTCATACTGTACAAGTTTTCTCTTATTGATAGACTAAAAATAAGAAGTGGTGGGATATTTGTAAAAACATTTTTCTGGAGCATCCAAATTAGGCAAGAACTATTGCATAAGAAATAATATAGACCAGGGTACGTACGGTAGTTTTTTCATCCTCATATATAAAATATTGGACACATGCAATACCGTACAAGTTCACTCTCCTGAAAGGAAAAGAAATAAGAAGTGTCGGTACATTTGCAACAACTTTCCACTAGAGAATACGAATTAGGTGATACCCATGACATCAGAAAGAGGACATATCAACATACAATAGGCCTAATTTTTAGACCCATAAGAGCCAAAATTTGAAATTTACTTAAATTCTAAGTCAACCCTAAAACAATTCTCCAATCATGGTTTGAAAAAAGTGTTCTAGGGAAAACTGTCATATCTAGGTTATGTGAAATCCAAAATGAGTGATAACTATTGCATTAGAAGGAGCAAAGAACAAGGTATATGTGCTATATTTTCTAGACTTGTATAAAAAATATTGGACACATGGCATACCATAATATTTATTTTTTCTAGATATACCAAAAATAAGAAGTGGTGGGAGATTTGGAATAAATTCTTACTTGAGCATCTGAATTAGGTTAGAACCACGACATCATAAAGAGGACACATCATAATACAACATGCCAAATTTTTAGACCTAGAGGAGATGGAATTTTAATTTTATATGAGTCCAAGTCTACCATAAAACAATCTTCCAGTCAAGGTTTGAAGAAGGAAAATCTATAGTTCAAGCAGTGGCAGATCACATAGAGAACCATCAAGAAATTCTCCAAATAATGAAGATGTCCAAAAATAGGATGAAATAATAAGAAGGTCAACATCACAGTCAAAGGATTTTTGAAGGAGTAAAAATCATATGGGAACTTGAACAAATCATTGAAACAAGGACCACACAACGACGAAATCAAGCTATTATTGAGTATGTCATCAAGTGGAAGAACATAGTAGCTACACACCTGACATGGGAATACAAGTACTTCATACATATGCATGCATAACTACCCAAGAGTTGAGGAAAATGCTTGTCTAAAGTGGAGGGGCATGTTAAGTTCTAAATATTGGGCACATTCCCCCTATAGTGTGGTGCATTACCCCCTATATTGTGGTGTATTACATAATATTGATGTAGGATTGGGCCTGTTAGTGGGTCTATTAGTTGTTATTGTACACCTTTGTCTCCTATATATAGGAAGAATATATTTTCATGTTAGTCATCATTGTATATTGTCTTGTCTTATGTACTTAGTACATTGTATAAGAATGTTCCTCCCTCGAAGAGGATTGCTATTCATCTTTTTTCTTCATTATTAAGTCATGGATTACTTTCTTCTGGTCTATTTATGATATTTTTATGTTATTTATGGGACTTGGTTGCATAACAAAAAAAAGAGTACTACTTAGAAAAACTTATACCTTTTATTTCACATGTATAACAGTCAAATTATTCCTCTAGTGCTTACATTTATTTTAACTACTCAGTAAACCATTTCGTCCAAGTTTAGTTCACCCAATATACTAAGTATAAATATTCTATTTCTTTCAATTTTAAAAATAACTTAATGCTAAGTGTTCATCTGTGAATAATTATGTGCATTGCTAAAAATTTGATCGTACAACCCAATGTAGATGAAACAATATCTTATCAATTCATAAAATATCTCAGAAATAATATAAAGAACTAGAAGGCTACTTATCTAGTTGAACCTAACAATTGATGTGGTTAAAGAAATGAACCATCGTGTGATAAATTTTCCAAAGATACTTCAATATCTCCTACGAAAATACAAGGTTAATTCATCTATATCATCATAGTGGCCCATTTTAAAGTTCTGGTACTGTAGCTCTGCTATGATACCACTTGTAACATACCCAATACCTAGGGTAACTAGTTAGGGTATGGGGTGTAAATTATTTTCTTTTCTTACCTCACTTCCAAGGTAGTAAGTTACTCACAACATAAAATTTTACACCGAGAATAAGACATCAATCACAATGTTTATACTTATATACATAAGTTTACCATTCATAACAATTATTTATAAAGGTTAACTAACCACCAAATATTATCACAAGGAACTATTCTTTTGTATAACCCTATTTAACAAGTTAATTCATCTGCATCTATATCCTCACATCATATAATGTTATCCTTATTCACATAAAAATTTGCATAACACAATCTAACAACTATAACGAGGCATTGGTTCATCTACATGTGCATTTCCACACATCTACATTTTCCATTATGTGTTATATTTACATTAAGTACAAATATGGCATCAAAACACTAACATTTTCCTACATGTTTAACAAAACAATCATTGCATAGATATAGTTATTCAACCCATCATGAACACATATTATCACTTCAAATGGAAAGATGCATGCATATCGTTCCAATCCATTACTTTAGTTCAAATCCTTCATCTTAGATGAGATATAGGTTGGGTTTCCTATCTAGCACTACTATCATGAGGAATGTGATTATCATAAAGCATGCATACTATATTCATACAACTATAAACAACCATGCATATTATCTTCATACAATTTTCAAGATAATATGCATGGTTGTATTAATATGATTTTAAACTACTAATTTAATATAAATGTAAGACACTTATCCCATATCATTACACATCAATTTCCACCTAATTATCAACAACCACCTAGAGGTAAATGAACAACAATACTCATCACACACACATGATCATTAGTCACACAACTACTAACAGTAAATGAACAACATTTCTCAAATAACAATAAAGCAGCGGGGAGACGATACTTAGCTTGCATAGAATTTTTAGCCGACTGAATGCATGGCTGCAATGTTTTGCAAAATCATAGGCACTCTATAGAGCCTATATTATTTAGCACATAAGCCACAACCAAGTTGGGAAATGAATCCTATAAGGTAATAAATAAAAATAACCCTTCCCAATATATTAGTGTTCAATTCCCCACCTCTCTAAGAAGGTATGATAAAGAGATTGACTATCAACTATTAGAATCAAATATTTCATGTTCAACATAGAAGTAAAAGGGAATAACACTCAACTATTTTTAAATTTCAATGCATAACAAAAAAACATGCAATAGGACAACTCGTCAAAAGAGATCGTTGATTCAGAGGAAATACTCTGCATACTTGCAACACTAATAAAATATGTAGGAAAAAATGACAAGGGTCGACTCTACTTAAAGAGGTCACCCGTCTACCTCTTCAACCCATAAAATATATTTAGAAACTAAATGCATTCATGTGGGTTGAATGTCTAATAGGATATTTTCCTATCCCTTAGAAATTGATATAACAAATACACCCAAAATGCATGGGTGAATGTCCTTGGAGACTACCTTATATGCTCTTCTACAAAAATAAAATAAATAAGGAGAACAACTTCAGATAATTGTGTGGGTTGAATCCCTCGTGGAATTCTCCTAGTTCTATCACCATGGCATAATATACAATATAAATATCATATGAAAGCATGGGTCAATTTTTCGAGATGAAATCGCCCTACTCAACACACTATACAAGAGTCAAAAGTATGGGTCATATATTATCTAGAGTTCACCCTTCATAAATATAGTATATACAACAAAAACATATTGGGTTGAATCTCATATAGAGATCGCCCTACACAAAAATAATATGCAACAACAAGGTATATATTCAGGGGCTAATTCTCCCAATGGAGATCGCCCTTTCTTCCTACCCTTAAATAACACTTTTGCATGGGATCATTTCCCTTTTGGGAGTATCTAGGATTCTCTTACAATCAATCAAAAATATATGATGCTTGGGATCATCACATGGGTCCATTCCTACTTGGAGATTGCTCAACTCTTTTAATGGAAACAAAAATTACATTCTACAACAACAATTTACTTAAGCATGGGTCGATTCTTAAGCAAGATCACCTGGCTCTTTTAAAACTATAAATACACCAATAATACTTATTGACAATAAATGGTACTTGGGTCGATCCTCAAGAATGAGATATCCCATCCCTCTCTCTGAACTGCAAATAAATTATTTCTTAGGTCAATACTCAAGAATGATGTAATGTCCCAAATTTTGCATTGGGTCACAATGGCCAGATCACATTTTCCATGTTCATGAAAGTTGTCAATGGGATGCTAGAAGTCAAATAATTGCCAAGGAGGAAAATCACTAGTTTCCTAGGTTGGGGGTGGAAGCTTTGACATTTGGAATAAGGGGGATAATAAATGACATTTAAACATTATAAGAGGATAAATATTTAATAATGTAACTTATTAAATAAATACAAGAGAAAAATTAAATGGCTATGGATAATGGAGACACATGGAGACTATGGGGCCCACACTATCTAGAATTCCTATGTTAAATGGTATCTTTCTCTTGAAAATTCGAATATATGGGAAGCCTAATGTTTTTGGATGGATTATAAGGTTATTATACTTATCCATATACTTCATGGGTCGAATTTGGATGAATTGTAACTTACCTGGGAGAGGGAGAGACAAATGGGAGTTTCATGGACACTTGGTTAGATTCCCCTTACATTTATGACATCTATGACACCAATGATGGAGTTTCTATAATAGTTATGACACAAGTCAGATTTGAAGGCTAGAATACTGACATACTAACATGTCAGGACTGAAAATAGCATCTTAGAGGTTAAATATGGGAGCTGGAGAAGGCTAAGAGGTTCCTACTCAAATTTGGGAGAAGAGGGAAGGTGAAGAGAGAGGCCACATGGCATAGCATGAGCAGCCACACCAATTCGACTTGGATTTGGTTTATGGATGGATTTGGAACCTTAGGATACCAATAATTTTTATAAAATATAGGGATCAGCCATGAGAAGAAGATTTTTCTCATTTGTGAATTGTGAGAGCTAGTGGATGACTAGTTTTCTTTCTTAAGCCAATTTTGAGGGGGAAAGATTCCCATCCCAGTTGGTGTTTGGAAAGGCCATTCAAGTATTTAATGGAGCTTTAATGGAGTCTTATTTGCAAGAGTAAGCTACAGGAAATCATGTGGATTCTTCTAATGCAGCACTCTCTCTCAACTATTTCCAGTTTTCACACCATATTCATGCCAATGGAGGGATTGTGCTTTGGGTGAGATATTGATTTCTTTGGGGAATATTATAATGAAAATTATATTATGTGATGATTTATATGCTCTGTATTTCATGTTCAGAAGACTCTCAGGTCGAAATACCCAAAATAATTCATGTAAAAATGTTGAACAATGAAGAAATAGTGTCATTTCCCCACTATCTTGTTGTGAACTATTGTAATGCTGATGATTTTGAATTGGGAGAGAATTTAACTGTCCATTTATAATTGTAATCAGTTAAATATTCTCCTTTATTAATTATAAAAAAGTTTCAAGTCGAAATTCCCAAGAGTTGTATGTCAAAATGACTTTTAATGAGCAAACAATGACCATTTCCACTCCATTTTGATATATGCCATGGTAATGCTTATTATTTCGAATGGAGGAATGTATATCTGATAAATGTAAGATGTATTTACTTTAGTTAATGTGTATTTCAAGTCTCATGTTTAGTACTTAAGCATTGGAAGCCATTTTACTCATTTTTATTGCATTGGGAGAAGATTTGGTGCATTTTCCCCAAGGGTCGAAATTGTGACTTGGGAGTTGTTTTGGAAAGAGTCATAAAAGCCTGTATAAATTGAACCATGATGCATATGAGAATTTGAAAATGTCCCTTACACATACCTAGACTCTGTTTGTCATGTCCCCGTCCCTCAACCGGCGAAGAGGACGCGACCAACACAACATACACAGCCGGGCAAGATGCCCAATGAACATAAACAGAAAACAAATGCTGGAATTAAGCATACACAGATGCATTTATCTTCAATCATACAGCGAAAGCAACACACACATTCCAGCAATATCCATGTTCATTATAATTCATTTAACATCAATATAAAATTTGTAGAGATGGAATAACCAGCAGCACTTATCTCTTGATGAGGAATTCACCCGCAACCAGCTACGTCGCTGCAACGTTCCACCCAACCATAGGCCAGCTTGCTCATCTATCTCTCAGCAACACTGCCACCCCCGAGCCAAGGGGACACATAACAGCCAAACCAACACCGCTGGGTTTCACAGGCTTTCCACAGACAAGCCAAGCCAACACAGTCCAAGGTTCAACCACTGCATACCAGCATCCAAACAATCCCTTCACAACTCTATGAAGAAGTCATAAACAGCAGGGGACAGCCCCAAACAATGGAGGAGCACAGCTCAAGTCCAAGGGACAACCCAGAGTTGGTTTTGGCCCTAACATGGCCAAAACAGCTCAACCACAACATCCCAAACTAGGGAAACAACAGCAATAGCCCAATTTCAAAGTAAAAACAATGGTCACTATGCACAGTCCCAAAACACAGAAACTCATCCCACGAATTGGAAACCCACAGTGGCTCAAAACGAAATTGAACACCACAGCCAGCAAAACATAGGGAAAACAGCAGCCCCAAAAATGACAGTGAGCATGGCTCTCACAATAGGGAAAATGACCCAAACACCCTGTGCGTGAGGAAGAACTCACACCCAACAGCAAAATGCACGGGAAATACATACCCGATTTCTCTGCGTGAGGATGAACAGACCTCTGCGTGAGAGAAAAATGAATCCATTTTTGCCCGTGGATGCACCACTAACAGGAAGGACGCAAATTGGCAGTTCGTGGGTGTTCAGCAACTCGTGGGGGAGAGGAAGAAAACCTGCGTGAGTCCAAAACGCCCCAGAAACCCCTGCGTGAGAGCCAACAGACCAAAAATCGTGGTAGAGTAAAACTGACCAGGGAAGAGTGCGTGAGGGAGAAGAATGGACAGCCATGGGTGGAGTGGGAAAATGGGTAAGGCTGACAGCCTGCCACAACCACCACCACTTCAGCAATAACTCCCCCAACCACCAGCTGAAGCATTAAAGAGGTTGACAAACAACAAAGGTGGCAAAACAACAAGGCAATAAAACATGGGTTTTTCTCCCATAACCAAGGTTTGACATCCCCACCCCTTATCCTTTGGAACCATGCCCTTTTCATTCAACGTTGCACTGCCGTAGCTGGTTGTGGTTTTAGTTTAATTGATGTGCGGTTTTACATGATGTCAAATTATAAGGTGCCGGATAGCACGACAAACCTTCGGCAAATATCCCCATTGCCGAAACATACACAACAAAATCGATGGTGGGGCCTTTTCCTTGAGCTCCTCACCATGATTAATTACATTTTACACATCATGCAAACGGGGTCGAAACTGGGGACATGACACTGTTCATAAATTCAAGTGACTTTGGGATCATTTGTGAAGCCATTTCTTGCAATTACCCAGAGGGAATTGGAGCCCCAATTTGCTAGCAAAGACTCCTACTTTGAACAGAACATTAAACAAGTTTGAATAAGTAATTGGGAGGTCACAAAACATACATGAGGATGATACTTAATTTATATTATCATTCATGTACCTTCACAGAAAATGTGTAAGCGTTTGGGTCAATTTGGAGGTCTAGACATCAAAACTAGTTAAGGTCAAAATTGGGGAAAAAGTGAAATAATTGGTCATTTAAAAAAAATTCAAAAAGGGACATTACAGTGGTATAAGAGCATGATCTTGGCACCTAATGTGGTCTGATATTTATGAGTACAATAATTCAGTTACCACCATTATATATTGAAACCGAAAGTTCTTTTGTTGAAGAGGAAACAATGACTAGGGATAAAAGAGGAACCTCATATGATGGTGAGGAGCTAATAAAAAGCATGGAACCTATCTTTGAAGACATGAACAATAATATTATGAAAGAATTCAAATTTTTGGCTATCCAAAGTTGGAGAAAATATATTGAATTTAAGAAAACCAAGGAGAAAAATGCATCAGCTTGTTTGAAGGAGAAAAAGGAGGAGACTCATGAACCACCTAGTAATTCTAAAATAGGTGGAGTAGAAGAAGTAGTACATGAAGATGATCAAAATTCACTCCCAAGTGACTCTAAAAAATATGAAGATACATCACATGAGTATGAAGAAGTTTTTATTGAAAATATTGAAGATAATTTTGAGACACATGCTACCTTGGAAATGAAACAAAGAGCATCTACTGATGGATGCTTGAACTATGAAGGAGTGCCTATTGATGGGTGCTCACAACTCTATGTTTGTGACATAGAGATCAGATTTAAAAATTTTGCTGCAAACCAAAATTACATTAAACATGAAAATGAATACCTTGTAGCAGTTGAAGAAGAAACAAGATCAACTTCCCCATCACCACTTGAGCTTCATGAAGTTGGTCCAAGCAAGAATGAAGAGGATGAGGAGTTTCATTTGCAAGAGCCTCGTTTTCTTGAAGGGTCCTTAAAGATGAATGAAAACAAGATCCAAGAGACCCTTAGAACACTCCATGCCACTCAAGCATTGGTATCAAATTCTTGTTGGAGAGCTACTTTCTTGGAGGAGCCATCATTCCTTGAAGATATGGAGAAGATTCAAAGAGCAATGTGCAACATCAAAGGTAATTTCATGTCTTTGATTTTTGATAGAAAAAATGTCATTAAGCTTAGTGAATGGTTACATGAATCCTACTTGAAGAATATTGAAGTTATTCATAAGCTCACAATTCAAAATGAGCAACTTCTTGAAAATTTGCAAGACACTTGTTTTTCCTCCTATGTTTCAGATTGTCAAATGATAGATTGTTTGGAGGATTCTCATGACATGGTGGATCATGGGAAATTTGGAAATTTGAATGTACTTGATGTGTTTGAATATGAACTTGAAGAGATCCAAACACTTATGTGGTGGAAGAGGAACTTGAATTGTCCCTTGATGAAGGTTATGCAATTTTAAAGAAGAGCATGATTCCTCTACATTGGAACCAATATTTGACAAAGGTTTCACACTTTTTAAGGAGCTGCATGATACTACCCATATGGATCCTTACCATGATGAAACTTCTGCACTTTTTGATCATTTGGGTGATTTAGTTCATTCTCCTACATCCTACAATTCCATGTTTTGCAGCATTAGTCTCAATGAAGAATGGGTGAAAGGGTTCTTTTTGATAATGCCACATGAGGAGTATGGAACTCCTAGATTTAATTTTTATGATGAAATGGTTGGATCAAACTGTTATTAAAATTTTCAGCAGCATCCTTTGTTACTTTCTGATGATGCACATCTACCTGGATGCACCTATGATATGCATTTGAGTCACTTGAGGACTCATGGTTTTTATTGCTCAACACTTGGTTCGTTTGATGTTGGAGGAACTTCATCCAACACTAGGGTGAATAGACTTATGATAGGAGAATATTTTTGTTACCAACCACATACATTGTTATATCTTTATGATTCACTCATTCATGGATGTATGGGTAAGACTTCTTTGAGTCATTTGAAGTCTCCTTATTTTTGTTTCTCACTATTTGGTTCTAATTTGAGTGGAGATTCGTCATTCACTTCTGGGATGAAAGAAGACATGGCTAAATATTTTGATGCATATCACTTCTTTTTTGAGCAGCATTATAGGACATGGGATACTCACCTATGTCATTGGAGCAGATTTGATTGGTCACTTGAAGCATGTATGTGCTTGGCAAATGGTAGTCTACTCACTGGGAGGTATAAGCACTTTCATGATTTCTTGGTGAGGCACTTCCTTGATGTACATTCTTATTATGTTGTTATATAATTTGATGATATATATTATGCACTCATGATGTTTGGAAGAATGAATACAAGAAAATGGGATACAGGAATTCTCTTTCCTAATGGTATGAGTTGGAGAGCACTCTTAATTGTTGGAGTGCAATGTAAGCAATGGGACCCCGGGATAGTTTTCAGTCCCATTGATTCCAAATTCTTTGGGAAACAAGTATTATGGGAGATGGATTCCCTACTTAATAAGTTGATGTTAATCAGAGTAGTGCAGCAGCAAGCATGGTGGTTCCTCTCTAAAATATTCATGGAATCTCAAAGACTCAAGGTGGGAAGCTCAGTGGCAACTTCAAAGAATCGTATAGAAAGCAGGTTCTTCAACAACCATGTTTGAAATTGCTTGAGGACAAGAAATATTGGGAAGGGAGGATTTGTAATGTCCAAAAATTTTCATTGGGTCACAATGGCCAAATCACATTTTCCATGTTCATGAAATTTGTCAAAGGTATGCTAAAGGTCAAATAATTTCCAAGGAGGAAAATCACTAGTTTCCTAGGTTGGGGGTGGAAGCTTTGATATTTGGAATAAGGGGGGATAATAAATAATGTTTAAAAATTAGAAGAGTATAAATATTTAATAATGTATCTTATTAAATAAATACAAGATAAAAATGAAATGGCTATGGAGAATGTAGACACATGGAGACTATGGGGCCCACACTAGCTAGAATTCCTATGTTAAATGGTATCTTTCTCTTGCGAATTCGAATATAAGGAAATCCTAATGTTTTTGGATGGATTATAAGGTTAATATACTTATCCATATACTTCATAGGTAAAATTTGGGATGAATTGTAACTTACATGGGAGAGGGAGAGCCAAATGGGAGTTTCATGGACACTTGGCTAGATTCCCCTTACATTTATGACATCTATGACACCAATGATGGAGATTCTATGACAGTTATGGCACAAGTCATGTATGAATGCTGAAATACTAACATAATGACATTTAAATACTGAATAGATCATCTTATAGGTCTAATTTGGGAGTTGGAGAAGGCTAAGAGGCTCCTACTCAAATTTGGGAGAAGAGGGAAGGTGAAGAGAGAGGCCACATGGCATAGCATGAAAAGGCACACCAATTCGACTTGGATTTGGTTTATGGATGGATTTGGGAACTTAGGAGACCAATAATGTTTATAAAATATAGGGATCAGCCATGAGAATAAGCTTTTTCTCATTTGTGAAATTGTCATTTGTGAATTGTGAGAGCTAGTGGATGACTAGTTTTCTTGCTTAAGCCAATTTCGAGGGTGAAAGATTCCCATCCTAGTTGGTGTTTGTAAAGGACACTGTAATTAATGTGCATTTCAATTCTCATGTTCATTACTTAAGCATTGGAATCCATTTTACTCATTTTTATTGCATTGGGAGAAGATTTGGTGCATTTTCCCCAAGGGTCGAAATTCTGACTTGGGAGTTGTTTTGGAAAGAGTCATAACAGCCTGTATAAAATGAACCATGATGCATATGAGAATTTGAAAATTTCCCTTACACATACCCAATCTCTTTTCATAAATTCAAGTGACTTTGGGATCATTTGTGAAGCCATTGCTAGCAATTACCTAGGGGGAATTGGAGCCCCAATTTGCTAGTAAAGACTCCTAGTTTGAACAGAACATTACATAAGTTTGCAGAAGTAATTGGGAGGTCACAAAACATACATGAGAATTATATTTAATTTATATTATCATTCATGTACCTTCACAGAAAATTTGGAAACATTTGGGTCAATTTGGAGGTCTAGACATCAAAACTAGTTGAGGTCAAAAATTGGGGAAAAAGTGAAATAATTGGTCATTTAAAAAAATTTCAAAAAGGGACATTACAAATGAGATCGCTCAACCTATTCATTTCAAAAAATTACTCTCCATTGAAATATACAATAATTTTTTATTGAAACATGGGTTTAATTTATAAGTTCTTCCATATCTCAAACAAACCAAGTCATGGCAAGGCACTCGAATGGGTGGAGACACCCTTCAATTTACACAACAAAGAAAAGAATGGAAAAATAAAATGCATGGGATTTGTCCTAGGTTTATAACTTAAAATATCAAATTAAAAGAAATATGCCTTATCCTATTCTCCTCATAGAAGTGGATCTTTCTCCCATCGAGAGAATGTCTATGACTAGGTACCCGATGTACAAGCACAAGATAAATAACATGGGAAATGAGAGAGTTTCTAAAATCGCATTAAATCGAGTCAGAACTAGCTATGTCTCAAGTGGGGTTGGTGTAAAGATACCATAGATTGGTTAAAGACTTAGGGCATTGATGAAAATGACACTTTGCATAATATCGATGTTGGCCCTAGGAAAAGTTAGGTATAGTTCGACCATACTTCTTCTCACGAAGATAAATATTTCAGTCGCAAGACAAAAAGGAAGCCGAAATAGAAGAAGAGTTGCGGCAGAGGAAGTGCCTGGAACAAAAGGAGAGGTGCGACAGAAGGAGAGTCGCGACAAAAGGAACCACAATAGAAGAAGAACAAAGTAGTTGAAAAGGAAAGTTTGATTGTTCGTGGTTAAAGAGTAAGTTCGAATAAAGAATGCTTTTGGTAATAAAGCATAATTGTATTTTGGGCCAATAGTGCCTATTTTCAGTTTCAACTGAATGTACGAAAATAGAAATGACATTCCGTTGGCTAACATAAAAGAGCCACTTGATTAATACTTGTAAAAGCTTATAAAAGGGAGAACCCAAGCCGTGTGCGGGTGGCTCGTTGTTAGTTAGTGATTGAGGGGATAGGTTGAAGAGATAAGAGAGCTACTTAGCTAGAAAATCGATATAGGATGTGTACTGCAGATCTACAATTGAGAGAAGAAGAGAAGAAATACATAGACCCAAAACTAGAGAGCATGAGAGGAGAGAAGTCTGTACGAATTTTAAATAACATCTAAATAAGAGTCTACAAGCCGAGTGCTTAGATGAAAGGTGCGAATCGATTGCTCATGCCAGATGATGAGCACCTTTATGGATTTTCTTGGATGGGTTTCCATGTTAAATGTTGTCTCTTCGTGTGTTTGATAATTATGTTTATTTTGAATGCATGTATGTTATGAATTAGTAGATTTGATACGTTGCACAATGTATATTTATGAATAAACCCATATATATATGTGTGTGTGTGTGTGTGTGACACCGCTAATATGTTGAATCTATGATAAGAATTTTATGCTAATTGATGTGATCTATGTCGATGGATGAGTAGACTATTATCTTGAATGAATAAACAAAGAACAAGAAGGATCATTACCAACTTTATCTGAGTGATTTGATAAAGTACCGTAAGAATAGAAATCCCCACATAACTGTAGAAAATTGGTTAAGGTAGTTCCCATAAGATATATCGGGTGAGATTGAATCTGCATCGTAGGTGTTGCTGACGGGGTCCTACTTTTTTGGGCCAATATCTTGGGCTTTGTTGACAAATAAAGGATCTAAACCTGGGTCAACAAGAAGCACACCAACAAATTGTTCCATTGTCGGGACCATGAATCATTCTTGTAGGGACATGTGATGACACTCGATGAAGTCGAAAATTCAAGATTGGGTGGATTTTAAGGAAGTAGAGTTTACATGAGAAGAAATTGAAGGGTATATGTTGAACCCAATAGAGTGGTTGGAGTGATACCTTTATATCGATATTCATGATATTTTCTTTAGCAAATTTTCCATTGTGTTATACGAATAGTTGTTAAAGTTTGCGACACAAAAGAAACATTTTCAAGGAGGAGAATCAATAGAGTGGAGCCCTCAGCTGATTCAATGGATGAAAAGTATTAGAAACCCTATATCTAGGGTTGTTGATTTCTGAGTTGACAGTAATTTGGAAGGATACATCATTGGAATTGTTGTCGACACTATAACGTCATATAGTGAAAATGAAAAATATTTTTTCCAAGGACCTAGAGGATGATCCCTAACATATTTAAAGACATGGATCAAGATTCTCATATGTGAGAAAGGGATCCTGAGAATTTAATCCAATGAATAAATATTTGTGTGCGGAGACCTAGGATATGTCACAAGAGAAGTTTGAGAAAAATGGAGCAGAGTAAGATTAGATGTTTCCTGTTGATAACGAGACTGAACTAGAAGGTGGACGTCTAAGAAGTGGAAGAATATTTCTATCAGGAAAGAGAAGAAGGAATGTGATTAGAAGAGGAAGTTATAGTACGACCAGAGGAGAGCACTACAAATTGGCGTCACACTTCGATGAAGGCTCTTGCGACGAGGAATAGGAATACTAGCCTATATCTAAAAAAGAAGACAAAGAAGAGGCTCTAGACCCAAAGTACGGGTACGGCATACCCACGACCCCACGTACATCCCCATAGGTAAGATCTATAAACTCATCACCCATTGGTTTTGTTAATCAAAGTAAAAATAATAATGGTAATAACATGCAAGGAACTCCCACTAGACAAATATTTAATACAGGAGTACCAAGAGAAAATATAATGGCCGAGACTGATATAAAGTTTCCAATATTTAATGGAAATGGGTTAGAAGACTGTGAACAACATTGGTTTCTATGTAAGACCATGTAGACCATGCGATAGGTTGAAGATGAATCCATCAAGAAAGCCCAAATGATCACAACCCTTAGAGTTAGTGCATTGGATTGGTACATGAAATTCTCTGTGGTTTGGAGAGGAGTCCCACAGAAAATGTTAGATCAAATTTGGGTAGGATTAATAGACGAGTTTAGAATTCCCAAATCAAAGTCACAATGCATTATGGAGATGAAATAAATTAAGCAATTTCCTACAGAATCTGTTTGGGAATTCGACTAAAGATTCAATACACTGATGACCAAAGTAATATTTCAAATTTCAGACGTTCAACACAAAGAATGGTTCATTTGACATTGCTACCACACATCTGGATTCCTTTGATGCAACAAAATATTATATCTCAGATCGAGGGTCTAGAATTGGTTATGAAGTTGGAATCCTCACTGGTCAGAGAGACTGGTGCAGGAATGATACAAATCCAGTCATAAATAGCCAAAATTACGCTACAACCTCAAGATATAAAGAAGGGAAAGGAATTCCAAGAAGAACTATGGTGTACCAGGTGCAGAATCGAAGGGCACCATAAAGAAAACTGCCCGACATTTATGAATTATGTTACATCGGGAGCACCAAACCCGATAAATACACAAGGGATTCCTTGGTGTAGAATTTGTTAAAATAGAGGCCATCAATCATAAGAATGTTTATACTTACAAAAGGGCGTAAGTGCGTTGTCAGTTTATACTGTAAATTCTGCAGATCAGTAGGACATGATGAGAAATACTACAGAGCATATCAATTGCGACATGAGAAAATAGATGATACATATTTAATGAAGAATGACGAACAGATGCAGGCTGAGAAAGCTCAAGCTCAATATCCTCAGGCCCAATATCCAAAGAACTAGTACCCACAACAACAATACCCTCAACCTATGGGGGGTGGAATTTTTAGAGGCTAAGGACAAGGAGGACAATTTGGTCGTGGAAGAGGCCAAATTATATGTTATAATTGTGGACAGCCTAGACATTTTTCCAAGGACTACATGAGTCCTACAACGACATGTTCGTACTGCAAATATTTTAATCATACTGTCGAGGAATGTCCTCGGTTTATTGTGATATGGCAGGACAAGAATGTAGGAAACTAGATGCACCACAAAATCCCAATCCAAATCCCAATCAAAATATCAAGAAGATCTATGTTGAACCAAGGGAACAAAAAATTGTTGTCTTGACAAGAGGAGGTGTTGCGACTGGGGTAGATCAAGAAACACCGTATGGAAAACTGCATGTGCGACCAACAACACAAAAGAAAGCACCATTCAACGTTCAAAAAGAAAAGAAAGTATTCTTGGATGCATGACAATAATTCGTTGACAGGAATCAAGTGTCAACTTCTGCTACTATACCACCTGAAGGACCAATATTGGGAATGCTGAGATATTTGACAAGCTGTTCCGAAAGAAACTGATAGAAAAGGTTAGTAAACTAAAATAATTATTTAAAAGTTGCTTAGATAATACAAGATAAATATGTTGTCGCATAATTTATAGCTTGGATAGGAGAACCTCAATAAGAGGTGCAACTAGAAAAAATGGTTAATCAGATCGAGAAAAGATTGAAGAGTAGTCGAGAACTAGGAATGATTGCCCAAATAGGAGATTACGACATGGACTATATTATTTTGGACTTCGGATCCAATATTAACATTCTAACAAGAAAAACTTGGGAGAGTATGGGGACATTGAGACTCGTATGGTCTCCTATCCGACACAAATTAGAAAATCAGTAGAAAGTTATACATCTCGACCAACTGGCTCAGGTGTATGTAAATATTTAAGGACTCAAAACTTATTCTGACTTCAAATTGATTGACATTGCCGATGATACAAATCCATATCCCGTACTTCTGGGGATTGACTAGGAAATTGATAATCAGACCATTATCAACTTTAAGAAAATAATATTAACATTTGAAGGCTCAGAGTTAAGGCTAGTCGCACTAATTAATTTACTGGAAGGTCAGAGATACGTCAAGCAAGTGAACCTTGAAGGGAAAGAAATATATCTCGATAATATATATAACATTACTTCTACAATGGATTATTATGTGAATCCAACGACCTACGAAAAGATCAGTTTCCGCAGCGTTAGTTCCTGTACGTCAGATTCTGGAGAAGCTTTAGATATATGACATAACCGATTGCATGAAGTGTCAATGAGAATATGTGTAATAATTACACAATCTATAGGACAGGTAGGTATTGAGGTCAATGATCTACCCACATATGAAAGTTTACCTAACTTGACATCTTTTCTTACAGAATTTGAAGAAACATTTACAAAACATTAGCGCTTGTTCGCCTTGGACCTTGCACTGAAAGCTACACCTTCCAGATGGAGGGCCACACAAAAGAAACAATTAGTTGTGTGAGTTGTAGATTTCAAGTTAATAGGTGGACAAATATATAAAATGGGACCTTACAAATTTCTCCATCACTGTGTATTGGAACACGAGTGACCAATGATATTGAATGAAGCACATGCTGGTGTCGCAGGAGGCCATTATGTTGGAAAATCTATAGTGTGGAAGATATTACAAGAAGGATTGTGGTATCCTACCTTGCATGTGGATGCTAGATAATATTTTCGCAACTGTGATACATGTTAGAAAACCGAAAAGTTATCATGACAAGATGAAATGACATTAGTACCTCAGATAACTTTACAGGAAATCGACAAATGGGATGTTGAATTTGTGGGTCTTATCAACCCACTAGTAAAAATAAGAGGTGCACAATACATTACTACTACGACATATTACTTGACTAGATGGGATGAAGCAACGTTAGTAAAGGATTGTACTACTGTGACTGCTGCAAAAATTTTGTTCATCAATGTTGTGACTAGTTTTAGATGACTGAAGATTTTGATAACCGATCAGGGAACACACTTTGTCAATCATTTGATCGACCAATTAAATGAAGAACTCCATATCCAGCACATGAACATGACACCATAACACCCACAAGTGAATGGTGTGTTTTAGGCATTCAACAAGATCCTAGAGAATGAATTGAGAAATATTTGCAACATTTAAAAAGATGATTGGGACCAAAAAAATTATGTGGTACTATGGGTATATGTCAAAAACCTATAAATTTCCAAAATAAAGAAAAAATTCAATAAAATATTTTACCTGAGTGAATAATGTAACATGTAATATTAGTCGCAGCATGCACACTTTCCCATTTATTTGTATAATAGCTGATATTTGAATTCTTACTAAATTGGGCAGGTTATATTTTATGTGGTGTTTACATCAGGTTATTGGCGAACTTAGTTCCATACCTGTAGGTTATGTTATTAATGATTTTTTTATATTTATCCTACTATATTGTTTTCTAAGGGTTGCTTATCCCTAAGGCTAAGTTTCTACCCTAGCCATCACACCCTAACTCTAGCAACTAAAATACGATGTTAGCAACATAGTTTTATGACGATGAGAAGTTTGGGGGACTATGGTTTTAAACGTCATAGTATTGATCCCATTACCTTGGAATGAAACAATTGTTATGTTGGAACTAAGGTGTAAACCACAATCCACAAGGTAAAAGCGACTATAGGTTTAAGATCACTTTTACGAGCTTATGGAAATGTTAATAATTGGGAAACTATGGTGCTCATACCATAGTCGTGGTTGATCCATGGAATAGAAACTTTGAGGTGTTATAACATATGGTTTTCACCACTCGATAGGTGGGAGGTACAAGGGTTATGATTTGATGGTACTAAAGTTGACCTTGGTAATAAATTTTTCCTGGCTAGGAGTTGACATCACAACCAGGTAGTTTAATGGAAGGATTTCCTATGTAAACAAGATTTAATCTCGACCCTCCATTTGTTGTAACACATTGGAAAGGGTTTTGATAAGTTTTAAACATTTTTTCTTGTTCGAGAATTTCAATGCATTCTTTTTTTTGTTTGCAAGGTTTGTGGAAGAAGGATATGCCTTCCAAGGATGTGATGTGTAGTTTCATTTGTTCAAGTTTTTACCCAGTCGTTAATGGTGTTCCTTTGTTTTATTTTGAAGGATACTTGAGGTCTTACTTGGTGTTGATGGACACCAAGAGGTCCTGACATTGCTGGTTTACTACGAAATGAACCCGGACCAGTTTTCAATGGAATTTCATGCCCTTAGCCAGGTATTCTCATCGAAATCAGCTTGACTCTGTAAAAGTTTTATAAATTATTTTTAAGACTCTTAGGTAAGCAAAAAATGACTTTGGTTTTGTTTCAATCTATAGGTAGAGGAGTGATAAGGGATTATAGGAGGATTCGACCCCTGGACCTCTCCGCATATTGATAAGGTAAGTGTTTAACTTCAGTCATTAACATTTACAGTTTTTAGAAAAATATTGTTAAGGTTCTAACTGCATCGTAGGTAGTTGCTTGTTATCTGAAAGACGACGAGGGTGACGACAAGGTCATCTCCTCCCAGGCCTGTTACTTTACAAATTTATGGTGAGTATAAAAAATTTCTACTCTATTATACATTTATCTAAGATAATCCTTTCTTAGCCAGCATATGAGATTACTTATTTGTCTGGTTTTGCATGTAAAACCTCATGGTGTGGATGCTTCCTAGTCCGCATCGGTGGCCCCCTAATAGCCATGAGGTAAGGGTAATTTAAATGTTTAAATTGTTGGGTTCATGTGATGTTTAGGAACAAGGATTTTTCATCAAATTCAAGATAAGTGGGGACTGTATATTTTGTTAAACCCTTATGGGTCTTCATCCTATAGGAAACAATGACTTCACAACCTCTTTGTTTCAATGTTGTCGTAAATCCTTTTGTATGTGTATGTTAAGGTTTTAAAAGAACCGCGGATTCCATATTCAATGGACTTAGTGGCCACTCTGTTTCTTTGTGTAAAAGGAATTGAAACCCTTACCCTTTATTTTGATATTATCTAATTTAATATGACCCATTTTTGGGTCTGTACCAGCTTAAGGTTTAGAGTTTTGTTGTTAATGGTTTTTCCCCTTGGTTAAAATGATAGTACCTATCGTAATATTGTTTATACAATGGATGCCATTGTATAATGGTCTTACTGCCACGTAATAGATGTTTGGATGGTTTCACTATTTATGAAGTAATGGAAATATATGAACTCGATTTTAAATATGTAGAGTTAATTCGTTTTTCAAATAAAAGTTAAATCCTTGAGGTTAGATACCCGTAATAAGAGGTTGTGTGTTGTATTTTAAGACTGTATTAAATTATTTAATTGTTTAAAATCTTTCTAGATCTGTTAGTGTAATTACTCGCTATATCTGTAAGCGATGAGGAAAGGTGATCAATGAGTGTGGAACTCAGTTTTGTTATTTATGACTCTCCATCGCGATTTACCGGTTGATTTAATAAACAATATCTGGGTCTTTTAGTTTTAATGTAATACTGCAGATCACGATCTGCATTTGGATGGTTTGTAATAAATGAGATGTATTTCTTTTTTTTTATTTGAAAATAAGAACCTCTTGTCTCTTACTTTGTTTTGGAAACGTTTAGTTAGCATTCTTTTATTTACTATTTGAATATTCCAAAATGCATTTTTTTAAATAAAACAGTCAGTAATATAGATCTAAGCAAATCCGGCCATAGCCAAGGATCTCTGGCAATATGACGATATAATTTAACTTTAGCATTTTAATTTGATAAAATTTATAATAAAAGGACAGAGTATATCTCTGTAGGAAACCATCGACTTCTAAGAAAGGGTTAGTTGAATAAAATACATTTAATCTACTGTATTTAAAACATAAGCATGCATGCACTAGAATATTTAACCAGGTTTATGATAATTCTTTGTTTAGAAATCCTAAACCACGCTAACATTACAACCCTTATTACACAAATCTATGATTCGGGTATGGATTCCCAAACAGAGGTTTGTTATAAAATCTTAGGATCAAGAATTTATGCATGCTATTTAAGATCGATTTATTTCACACGATAACATACATTAGAAAAGATAATAAGAACATATGCATAATACCATTACTGTAAAAGAAAATATGATTCATAATTAACTTTGAAATTTTACTTTAAACAAGTCTAGCATAGATAATAAGTAGAATAGGGAACCTGAAACCACTATCGAGAAAATAGAATTGAAATAGTTGTTCCTCCCAACCAACTCCTAGAGAAGCCAAGTCTCAATTTCCTTAGAACCCTCGAGCATGTTTGTTGAACCACAAGGACAAAATCCACTCAATGCGCCATCTCTTGCATTAAAAAATAAGTTCCCCACCCACTTGTTAGCCTCCTGCTTGCTAAATGGAGATACTATTATATAGTAATTTTCCTAGGACTTGGTAATTTATGAGCCTCCTTTTCCTTTAGCACTCCACAAGGAGTTGTGACCTGATTTTGGGGAGGATGCCTCCTGCATCTTGATTTCTCACTCATCAACTTTCGCCACTTGTATATTCCCCTTGTGGGTTAGCAAGCACTCTTTCAATGGATATTTCAGTTCTGATTTCTTTCAGTATTTTCAATTAATAATAAGAATAATCCATTACATCTATTTTTTACTTTCTTGCCAAAAATATTTAATTTTTTTTTTTTTGTAAGTAAGAGATTATATTATAATATAAAAATGATACAAGGCATGTCTGAACCAAAGGTTGATGGAGCTTGACCTTCAGCCCATAAAGGACCTGACTTAAAAATGTCTGTTACTACTGACTAGACCATGCCTAAGATTAGACTTGGAGGAGCCTGATCTTGCTTACGATCCAAAAAATAGGTGTCTTCCATCTCTATATCTCAAAGAGACCCATTACTGCCGTAATTACAATAAAGAGCCACTACAGACCGAAAACAAAAAGAGCCATTACGGCCTACAGAACTATTACAGATACCCAATCCTCAGACCTTCAGACCTTTTACAGACATTTTACATAAATCAAAAGATCCATTACAGCCAATAGACATACTTGAAAAACAACAAGAAATACTAAAGCAAGAGAAACCTCTGTATTTCGACATGAGAGCAATTCGATGCAGAAAGACCCTGAGGCCAGGATAAATTGCACCACCTGCGCCCATTAACTGCCGGCCTCCAGGGGAGGCTGAATTGCGGAGGCTAGGGAATTTGCTAGCGTGTGCTCTGAATTCAAAGATTCCACCTTAGGATTGGCCAACAAATTTTGAGTAATCTACTCAAGCAAGCAAAACCTCGCTACACTCTCCTTTTGGCCTCTATGAATAGTGACCGTAGCTTCGCGAATGCCCTGGACTGTCTGAATCCTAGCTTGAATATCAGAGGCTAACAGAATCTGCACTGACCAAAATGCATTTGGGATTAGTGGGCCACCCATTGCTGATTCGAACTCCCTGAGAAGATCGATCTCCATAATTGCGATGTAAGCCTCAACCGCCGTGGGTGTTTCCACCATATACTGGTCTCCCCAATTAAAGGGAGATGCATTTGGCACACCCCTGTCTTGGGGCATAGAGTGCTCCTCCACACCAGCAGATGCCTTTCCTGGGTTACCCCTTTGATTCGACCCCCTCGCTCTGGACCGTGCTCTCCACAACCTTGGCATGGTGCAGACTCTCGGCCAGCCAGAGGATAACACTAGAAAGGAGTAAAGAAACTTAGATAGGAATAAGGCTTCTGACATATGAGCATAAATAAGGCTTGCCTTTGCCAACGAAAACCTCCTATAGCCACCATCCTTACCTCTCCCTGGCCCTACCATAATACCCTACCCCTTACCATGCTTGATCCAAAATCTCATCCTTTGCGAGCGATTCGTGATTGTAAGTTTTACAACATGCCAGATGATCCGGCTCTCCAGCACAGAGATATTTCTATCATAATCAATGGCAGGTGTAGTACCTACACTTCTAAACTCCCTTGTTCCCACGGATCCCTCTTTAAGATTGCCTTCAAAATGCCTATAAAGCCTCTCTTTCCTTCCGTAATGAGGACTGTCAGGATTAGGATCCACATGCTCCATACTCGAGCCTCGCTTAGGGATAAGATAATTGGAGGAGAAGCACGTGGTAAGACAGACCTTACCATATCCCAGCTGGCGATCGAAAAATCCCTTGTCCTGCCCCATATAGTGAATAGACTAAAGTGGGCCCTCTTTTGAATTCGACACGTCGTCTTCGTGTCCCCCCTCAGATCGGAGCCATCTAGCATTCTCATGCGGAATGTTGAGTGCTTTGTATTGCATCCTCATCTACTAACTTATAGCCATTGCTCTAGATTTGTTGGGTTTTCCTATTATCCTCTGTTGTCTCTGCATGGAAAGAAACTCACTCTCCACTCCTGTGTTAGCCATGGCATCTGCCACCCTGTTCCCTTCCCTCTTGACATGCATTAACAGGAGAGCTTCCTCTCCATTGAGGATATGATTTAGGACCTATAACCTGCTCTCCCATCTCCAGTTTTTGGAAATTTGAGACGTAAGGGTTCCTGCCTAGAGTTTGCGAGCCATGTTTATAATGATTTGGAAATCGCCTTCCACCATCAGAGGCATTTTTTTGGTTTTCGTTGCCCATATCAGGCCATTGATCAGACCTTCTAGCTCAGCCATATTGTTCGTATTGGACCCTATAGAATCCCAGAATAGACTAAGGATGATTCCTTCTGAGTTACGGATAACACCTCCATAACCAGCAGGGCTTGGATTTCCTTTGGCCACCCCATATATATTGAGTTTAAAGGTTCCTTCTAAAGGGGCATTCCAGGACCGCGGGATGGAGATTTGCACCAGGCGAAAACGAACCATCGAGTTGTCAGGAGGTATTTCTGTGAACCCAAAATCCTGCAATATACTACTTTCATTGCTTTCCGCTGCAAATTCCTCCCACGCCCATGATTGCAATGTTATAGTTTCCTTCATATGGGTTTCAATGGAGATCCATATTTCTTCAAGTTTCCTTGCTTTGTTCTCAAATGTCTGTTTATTTCTAGTTTTCCATATTGCCCACATTGTGAAGCCAGGGAAAAGTTCCCACAGGCGATTCACTATTTTGTTTTTGAAGCTGTTGAGGGGACATTCCATGATTGTGATATCCAGGCGTCCCCTGTGTCTGTGATCTCTTCTGAAGATCGATGTCCCCTTCTCCCACACAAAGTTAGCTATCTTGCACTCATCCAATAGATGATTGATAGATTCATTCTTTTCTTCACACATGGGGCATTGGGATGGCCCTTGGAAACCCTTGAACTGAAGGTTGTCCCATGTTAGAATACGATGCTTTATGACAAGCCAGCAGAAAACAGATATTTTGGGCCACCACCCTCCCTTCCATAATTTAATCCATTTGTTTTATGGGGAAATGTGTAGGGTTTCCATTAACAGGCCTAGGGCTTCTTTTGGATTAAAGTTGACAGAGGTTGAGTACCCCCATCTTAGCTTGTCGGGGTCCTCACTCTTGGAGAACTTTTTCTTGGAAAGCTCTGCTATAAAATATTCGATGTCTTCGCCTGGTGCCTTGTCTTGCCACCATCGCTTTCCCTTCCATATTCTGACCCTCTGGTCTGAATTGTTGTTATCCCAGAACTCCGCTACCTTAGCCATGTGATTGTTATGGAGGAAAGAGCATAAGAGAGGAGTGTCTTCCCCACAGGCAATGGCTAGTTCTTGGTTTAGAGATTCACTTGAAAATCTTGTCGTTTGGCTGTTATGGACTTCCCAAAAGCTGTGTTTTTGGACCAGACCCTTGTTTTCTTGAGCGGTCTTCCATATGGTGGATCTTGGAATATCTTCGCCGAAATTGACTAGGGAGTTTTGTGGCCAGTGAGGTGCATATTTAAAATGGCATAGTTTGGCCCATGGCTTGTCGCTATAGTTCACCCATCTCCACCAAATTTTTGTGCTCATCACTTTGTTATTATCCAAAGGGTCTCTGAGGCCTAGCCCTCCCATGCATTTTGGGGTGCATATGGTTTTCCAGTCCAATTGAGGCCATTTTATTTTATCTTTCGATCCCCCCCAGAGGAAATTACACTGGATGTTCCTGATTTGTTTAATTATGGATTTTGGGGCAGCAAATACTGAGAAAAGATACATGGGCATGGCCTGCATTACCGATTTCACCAATATGAGTTTGCTAGGAAAATTAAGAGCTATGAAGGTCCATAGACTAAGTTTCGTTAATTTTGTCTAATAGTTCTTTCCACAAGACTTGTTTGATAGTTGACTCAGCCATTGGAGCTCCGAGATACTTCGAGGGGAAGCTTCCTTCCAAAAAATCCAAGATACTTAGGATGTTTTGCGTGGTGATCCTGGGGGTGTTGAAGAAATAGGTCTAATATTTCTCCTTGTTTATTTCTAGGCCACTAGCTTCAAGAAATGTATTCAAACAGTCTTTGATTCCCCTAGATTCTTGAACTAAAGATGGGCCCATTTGTATATTGTCATCTACGAACTGTTGGTGGGTTTGGGGGTCCATTCCATCCGTTAGGGATAAACCCTGGATTTTATTCCCGAATCTCATGTTCTTGAGAAGTCTTCCAAGCCCTTCAGCTGCAATAATGAAGAGGAACGAAGAAATAGGATCTCCCTGTCTTATTCCTTTGGTTGCATTGAAAGGCCTTGAGGGAGAACCGTTAACCAGAATAGAAAAAAAAGCAGAGGAGATCATGTTCATAATCCAGTTAATCCAATCTTCTGCAAATCCAAAACCTTTTAAAATGCCACCCAAAAATTTCCAGTTCAGTTTATCATAGGCCTTAGAAAGATTGACTTTCATTTTCATACCTGGGGTCTTGGTTTCTTTGAGTGAGTGGATGGTTTTGTGCACAAGAATTATACCATCCAAGATTTGTCTGCCTTCCACAAATCCAGCTTGCTTTAGAGAAATGATAAGAGGAAGGATGGGTTTTAAACGATTATATATTACCTTAGAGATGATTTTGTAGATAACATTGCATAGGGAAATCGGTTTAAGTTTTCCTAGGTCTTTGGTTCCGCTTTCGTTAGGAATGAGAGCCAAGAAAGTTGAGTTGAGAGCTTTGAGAATGCTCCCTGATTTCCGAGAGTCCTCCACCAGGTCCACTATTTCTTCTTTTAACCAATTCTAGCTAGCATGGAAGAAATTGGTGGTGAAACCATCTGGGCCCAGTGCTTTGTCTTTGGCCATTTGATTCACTGCGGTTTCTACCTCATCCATCTCGATAGATTTGTAGAGAATTTGATTCTGGTCCTCTGTGATGATCTTGGGAATGTGACTGAACACTTCTCTTTGAGCTTCTTGCCTGTCCCTATCTGGTTCCTGTAGAAGATTAGCAAAGTGGGAGTATAAGGTGTTCTCTAGATCTTCTTGGGATCTGGATATACTTCCATCCTCCTTCTTCAGTATATCCAACCTATTACCCTGTCTATGTTGTATGGTTGCTTTATGGAAGAAACTGGTGTTGCGTTCCCCTTCTTGGAGCCATTTGATGTGAGACTTTTGGCTCTAGAAGGCTTCCTCCTATCTTTCTCTTAGATTAAATTCCTGCAAGAAGGTCTTTTTCTAAAGTCTCAACTCCTCAGTGTAACCACTGAGCATAACTTGTGACTGAAGATGTTGAAGCTTGATCTCTAGAGCTTGCTTTTCTTGAAATATATTGCCAAAGGATTCCTTATTCCATTTTTTGATGCATTCTTTGAGGTGTTTTAGCTTCTGTTGGAATTGAAACATGCGTGTTCCCCTGATAGGGGGGGATTTCTCCCACCGGTCTTTGAGATTCTCCTGAAAGTCGGGTTGGAGGAGCCAGAATTTTTCGAAACGAAAAGGTCTGCAGGGGTTGACTCCTACATTGTCCCATGCTAAACTGATGGGTCAGTGATCCGACCCTACCGCTGGCAGGACGACCGCTCTAAGGGTGCCTCCAGCCATCATGACCGATTTTGATAGCAGGAATCTATCTAGTCTACAAGCGATTCCTCTGTCCCCTGATTGTTTGTTGTTCCAAGTGAAGAGACCATTGGAAGTTCTGACATCAATCAGATCCAGGTCAGAGATAGTGTTATTGAAAAGAGTACTTGTAGGGTTTAAGCCATAAATGCCTCCTTTTTTTTCCCCTAGATTTCTTATCAAGTTAAAGTCACCTCCAATAATCCAAGCCCTGTTCAAAACTATAGTTTTAAGGTCAGAGAGAGACTCAATTAAGGTCTTCTTCTGATCCACCTCCGAGGGTCCATAGACATTGGTGATGATTCCTCTGATTCTGGTTCCAAGAATGTGGAAATCAGCTGAAATAGAGCAGTTGGTGGTAAAGAAACCTGACAAGGTCACCACTCAGGGATTCCAAATAATTTCCATACCCCCTGCCACACCTCTAGCATCGATGGCAATCGTTTCACAACCCTTCCACACTTTTTGGGCTATTTTCTCTAAGTCTTCTCCCGAGCATTTAGTTTCTTGAAGGAAGACTATCCCTGATTTTTCCTTCTCAATTCTTCTTTTCAGAAGGTTCTTCTTGAGCGAGTTGTTACAACCTTTGATATTCTAGGTTGTAATCTGCATTAAGGGGGATTTAATTGGAGGGGGATAGGGCTGAATCTATGGTTGGATACTACCCTGATGCAACTAGTTGTTCTCCTATTGCTTTGATTCTCTGAACATTGCTCATTCTACCTCTTTTATCTTTCTTTGAGTTTTTCCCTTTCCCATCTATGACTTTGAGAGCTTCAGTCACGACTCCTAGGTTATTTGTGTTCTTGGCTTGGATGATCGCTTTCTCAAAAAGAGACACTTGCTGTGGTGGAATTTTTGCTGGGTATTTGTTAGAGCAGGCAACTTCCAGTCTATCCAGATCTAGGTCCCCTATTTTCATGTCCTCAGTAGCACCTTCCCCTGATCCTAAGTCTATCTGAGGTTCCTCGGGTCATTTCATAGGAGTGCCATCTGGGGTATCTCTCGGAGCTGGATTCTTGTCATCTCCTTGTATATCGTTATTTCATTCCCCTTCCTGTTTACTTGGAATTTTATCTATCATGGCTTCTGATGATGCTTTGAAATTTATTGTTTCCTGGTCACCCTGAAGGTTAGCGAAGCGATTCTGAGTCTGCACCCTTTTGTGAGCTTCCGAGCCCGATATCTTTCTGGCTTGCCTTTTCTTGTTTTGAATCTTGGTGAATCCTTTCGCATCCTGAAGTTCTTGATCTTGCTTACCTCCTTGTCTCTTATTTTGGGGACAGTCTCTGAACAAATGCCCATGTTCATGACATTTCCTACACCTGAATGGGATCTGCTCATAGTCAATGGCTTGAAACCAATCCTCGTCTTCCCATGTTAACTCTATTCCATTTGGTAGGTCTCTTGAAATGTCCAAGTAGATGCATATCCTGGCATATGAAATGTATTTCCTCTATCTTGTTTGTTCAGAGACTTTGATAAATGTCCTTAGAGATTTTCCTATGTCTATTAAGATTTCTTCCTTCCAATATTCCGACGGAAGGGAATACATTTTGATCCATACTGGTGCGATTGTTAGATTTTCTTTATTCGGGTCAAATCTCTCTTTATAGGGTCTCAAGAAGAGACCGACTGAGTTGAAGAAGTAGGGGCCATTCTCAAATATTTTGGTTCTGTCCTCTTCGTTGAAGAAACCTTTAGCCCCCAACTATAGATCATAGTGCCCTTGGGGTTTCCATGTATAATTTATCCATCCTACCAGCATCTTTTCTATGGGCCATATCCTTATGAATTTTCCTATGAGGGCCCTTTCCTTCATGTATTTAATTTCCTCCTTGACTCTGTCTGATGTGATCTGAAGTCTTGGGATCGTCTTGGACTTCAGGACACATTGTCCTATCCTTCTTGCATCCTGGTTAGTTGCCTCCTCTTTTCTTGTTCCACTGCACCCTTCCCCATCCTTTGCAATTGTCTGATCATTGAGTAACTCTTTTTGTTTGTCCTTTTCTGATTCCGCTATGGGTATCTCTACCTCCACAGCTTCAGGCCTTCCTCGGTCCCTCTCCCCCCGAGGAGGAGTAGTAACCATATCAAGACTTGCTGATGCACCTCCACTGACCTTCTCAGCTACCAATAAACCCCTTCAACCATTCACCGTACACTTGCAGAGCTCTCTCTCCTCCTCGCCACCTCCCCCATTAGTTACATATGATCAAGGAGTTTAAAAAAAAAATATTAGAAAAGAATAATAATTTATTTTAATTCGGTGTATTACATACCCCTCCCCTTAGAGGATAACACCGTACTCAGTGTTATTATTATTTTTTCTTTATTCTTCCATATTTCATCTTGAATTAGGATCAGATATGCCTTCCGCATATCACTTTCCAATTCACAAGTGGACTCTTTCGGACTAAGGTGCTTCCACTGCACCTTGACTTGTCTGATGGTACGGTTCTAGAGTAAAAGTTATCTCCTATCAAGAATACACTTCGGTCCCACCTGAAACTCTCCTTTGGGTTCCACCCATATAACATTCCATTCAATTACATGACTAGAATCATGAACATACTTCTTCAAAATGGAAACATGAAAAACATTATGTACTTTAATCGTAGGTAGTAAGGCTAACTGGTATGCTACTGACCCTAGTTTTCCAAAACATCAAATGGCCCGCAATAACTGGGTGCCAATTATGAATATATGCCCAGTATTAGGGAGATTTTCTTGGGTTTTACCTTTATATATACATGATCGCCTATCTGGAACTCTCAAGGAGTTCATTTTAAGTCGACATAACTCTTTTTCTTATCTTGGGAAGCCTTCAAATTTTGGTGTACCTATTTCATTGTTAGTTTCATATCTTTTAACAATTCATTACCTAACATTAACCTATCGATGGGACTTCTCTGAGAAATTAGAGTGTTACATTTGCGTCCATACAAAATTTCAAAGGGACTCATTCCAGCTGATACTTGAAAATGATTATTGTAAGAAAATTCTATTAAGTGCAAGTAATCTTCCCACTTACCCGATTTGTCCATTACATACATTCTAAGCATGTCTTTTATAATTTGTTTTACTCTTTTAGTTTCTCCATCCATTTGAGAATGATACGCAGTGTTGAAATTCAATTGTGTGCCTAGTCCTTTAAACAAGGCCTTCCAAAAATTCCCAATAAACTTTACCTCTCTATCCGAGATTACCACCTTACGTACACCATGTAACCTGAAAATTTCTTTCAAAATATACAATCAATGTTAATATCCTTATGAGTATATTTTACCGAAATGAAGTGAGTTTCTTTACTTAGTTTTTCTACTATGACCATGATTGAGTCTTGTTGTTTAAAATTTCTAGGTAAACCCATTATGAAATTCATGCTAATTGCTTCCCATTTCCATTCCAGAATGGGTAGTGGTTGCAGTAACCATACTAGATGTTGGTGTTCTGCTTTTACCTATTGGTATTCAATGCAACATGCTAAATATTCAGCTAATTCTTTTTTCATATTATTCCAAATGAAGTCCATTGTTATCATAGTGATCATTTTCTGGTATCCAGGGTGTTGTGAATATGGTCGTTTATGTAACTCATTCATAACAGTTAATTTAATATCTTCTGAATTTGGTATGTATAATCCATTTTAATGTAGCATTAACCCTCTTCCATTTAGACTAATATATGTTTTTATTTGGTTCCTTTCATTTTAAGCAATCTTTTCTTTTAGGTTTTGATATTCTTTATCAAAATTTTCTGCATTTAAGATTTTCTTTTCTAAATCTGATTCATAGCTATTGCTTGCAAACAGTAGGTCTGCGTGACGAATTAAAGCGTCTGCAACCTTATTCTATTTCCCTTTTATGTGTTTTATTTTGAAGTCATATTCACTTAAAACTGACAACCACCTAGCTTGTCTAGCATTAAGGTTTTGTTGATCAAACAAGTATTTTAAGCTTATGTTATCTGACATCAACAAAAAATTTCTTTCGATGAGGTATTGTCGCCACATATTTAGTGCATGTATAATTGCAGTAAGTTATAAGTCACGTGTAGTGTATTTCTTCTCATGCTCTTTTAAATTTCTAGACTCATAGGCCACGACGTAGTTTTCTTGAATAAGCACCCCACCTAATCCTTCCTTACATGTGTTGGTGCATACGATGAAATCCTTAAAAGGATCATCATTTTTTGAGATAGGAACGGTGGTTAACAAGTGTTTTAGGTTATTAAAACTTTCGATGCACTTTTTTCTCCAATCAAATTTCTTACCTTCCTTCTGTAGTGAAGTTATAGGGTAGGTTGTCTTAGAAAATCCTTCAATAAATGTTCGGTAATAACCAGTAATTCCCATGAACGATCTTATGTTAGCTACATTTTTAGGAACTGGACATTCAGTGATGGATTTAATCTTATCAGGGTCAACTGATATTCCATCTTTAGACACTACGTGTCCTAGATATTGAATTTTGTCTTTAAATAAATCACACTTGCTAAACTTAGCAAATAGTTGTTGTTCTCTTAACATTTGTAAAATTATTCTTAGGTGTTCTTCGTGTTCCTGTTTATTCTTTGAGCAAATAAATATGTAATAAATGAAGACAACAATGAATTTGTCTAAGTAGTCACTCATAATACTATTCATTAAGAACATAAAAGTTGTAGGTGCATTTGTTAAATCAAAAGGAACTATGACGAACTCGTAATGACCATATGAGGTTCTAAAAGCAGTTTTAAAGATGTCTTCATCCTTGATCCGTACTTGATGGTATCTTGAAATTAAATCTATTTTGGAGAAGATTGTTTCCCCTAAAAAATGATCAAATAGATCGTCTATCTGGGGTAAAGGATATCTATTTTTAATAGTCATATTGTTTAATTGACAATAATATATGCATAATATTAAAGTGCCATCTTTTTTCTTTATGAAGAAGTGTTAGGATTATATAATATTTCCTTGTCCATATAGAGTTTATTAGATCATCTTGCCTAACTTAGGAGTCATTTGCTATAGTTTGGTGCCACCATGATATTGGTGCCACTGGTGCCATTGGTGCCACCAGTGTGCCATTTGGTGCCACCGATGCCAATCTATACACTTTAGGAGCCACTCTGAGTGGCACCATCAACCTCCTTCTGATGGTTCTAGTTGGTAGGTAGTTATGATAAGTTAAGCTCTAGTTACATTCAGTTAGATGTCTTTCAGTTGAGTTAGTGCCAGCATTGCATGGATACATGGTTGTAGGCACCATTTCTCACCTACCTCATCAGTTTAACTAGTTTAACTGATTAATAGACTGAATTAGACATGTGGAGTTAGACTAGTGAGCTCCGATAGTGATTTAGACACTTCTAGTTAGCCAGTAAGTCATGATTGAGTTGGTAGATTCGAATCTTATCCAGATGATTTGAATTATCCTTATTTAAACACTGCTGTATCCTAGTGGAATTAATGAAGATTAATGTTGTAATTTACTGATCAATTCTTATCAGTTTTATCTGAAATTTTTCTTGTTCAGTGTACATTGTCCTTACTATTCCACTGCATAATTATACCTTTCAATTGCACTCATTTCCTGTAGATCAATGGTTCAATAATTCAAACATGGTATTAGAGCCTTTTTCAGGATAGAATCAATTCTATCCGACCTCCATTGTAAACCAGAAGCAGCTGGGTTTCCACATAGTTCCTACAATTTTTTCCTTGCTAACTCTGGATTCATCCAAAGAAATCTCTACAGGTGTGATGAACTCTAAGAAAGTGTACATGTCGAGGTGGAAGGCTTGAAACTGACATGATTATTAATTGAGTGTGGTTTTTGCAGTGTTACTTGTAGGTACCTACGTACCTTGTTGAGAAATTGACTGTTTGGAAGGAATATTGATGGATTTTTCAACTCTTGTACCCTAGACCCTTAAACCCTTCAACTGTGTTGATTGTAGGGCAAATATGTAGGTATTCTTGCACAAGCTTGGCCTGGTTAGGATGACAATGGGTAGAGAGATAGATCCCCATCACCCTACTGATAAAAAAAAGGTCTTGAATCGGTTGTATGAAGCATTTGGATTCCTATGCACTCACATCTCCCGAGATCTTCTCTTTCACCTTGAGGGATTGAAGACTATGAAGGAAGATTGGGAGAAGATTGAATTCTTATTTGTTAAACAATATGAGATTCGAGGGAACATAATGGAGAATGATCTCGTTGCATTTCAGCCCAGCAGTTTCAAAACTATCCAACAAATTTTCACAAAATTCAAGTCATTAGTATTACAATGTAAACAATGTAGGATAGAGAGGAAAGATGAGAAACTAGTTCTATTAGTATTGAGCAATCTTGGCTTAGAGTACTCTATCTTTGTCTCCACATTCCATTCTGGAAGAGCTTACATTCCCAATTGGAAGGTTCCTTCTCTAGATGGGTTTGTTGAGTCCTTAACACATGAGCAATATAAGTTGGTTCAAATGGGAGTGCTTAAAAATTCCAAGAATCAAGCTCTCTTGATGTTAGACTCAACTAATGCACAAGAAAAAGGGAAGCACAAGGGGAAGGAGCCCAAAGACTCTAATTCAAAGCCAAAAGAGAATAAAAAATATTTCAAAGGAGCCTAGGGCTCCAAGAAAAAGAAAAGGTTTGAAAAGACTAGATGTCCATAATGTATGAGAGGATTTCATCCTGAAAGCCAGTGCATGAAGAAGCAGATCGACCAACTGTCAACCCTCCTTGAACAGAACAATATTTACCTTCCACAAGGAGAAAAGAAGTTTGATGTTGGACCTAGCATTCACATTGGAGATGACTCCCAAATCCCAGTAGTAGGAATAGGTTCAGTTAAAATCCAGCATGGCAAGTTCAAGAATGTTCTCTATGTTTCCTCTCTTGTAACTAATTTGTTGTATGTTTATCAGATGACCCATACAGGAACTCCCAAGAGAGTTACATTCAACTCTGACTCAGTTAAAATCACAGAAAAATTTACTAGAAATCTCATAGAAAAAGGGTTTTCTAACCATGCCTCAAAGGCTTATGAGTTCTCTCATTTTTTTCATGTTTCACATCCTACAACTCTATTGAATCATGCTAAAAAAACCAGCCAGATATGGCATGAGATATTTGGGCATCTCAATTTCAAATATCTCCAGCAACTCCACAATGACAAAATGGTTGAAGGCTTGCCTCTCATCCAAACATCAGACGGAGTATGTCTTGGTTGCTTGGTAGGTAAGAATCCAGAGAAGAGGTATGAAGTTGGGAAGGCAATTAGGGCTTCCTCTACACTTGATTTTATACATAGTGATGTGTCAGGACCAATGCCTACAAAATCAATTAATGGTTCCAGGTATCTCCTTACTTTTATTGATGATTGTTCTAGGTTCTGCTGGGTATATTTCATGAAACATAAATCAATAGTATTTGTAATTTTTAAAGTTTTTAAAGCTTTGATTGAGAATAGTTTTAGGAAAAAGATCAAGTCCATAATATCAGATAATGGAGGTGAATACATTAAAAGATATTTTCAGCACTATTGTGAATTAGAGGGGATTCGAATGGAACACTCAGTTCCATAAACACCACAATAGAATGGTGTGGTTGAGAGGAAAAATAGATCATTGAAGGAGATGGAAACCTTTCTTCTCCAAGCCAAGAATCTTCCTCCTTCTCTTTGGGAAGAATTTGTAAACTGTGATTCATACATATAAAATATATTGCCTCATAAATTAGTGGTTTGGGTCACTCCATTTGAAGCACTACATGGGCATAAGCCTAATGTCTCTCACTTGAGAGATTTTGGTTCCAAAGCTTGGGCCAGAATACCCATTGATAAGAGAAAGGACTTCCAAGCCCAGAGTAGCAAATGCATACAGATGGAATATCCTGAGGATGAAAAAGAATATAATTTGATGGAACTTGCAACTAGGAAGTGATTCATTGAGCGCACTATTCAGTTTGAAGAAGATCAGTTGTTTGATATACCACCATCCAAAGCACAAGAATGTATAATCACTCTTCCACTACCTTTTGATGATGATATTTTGTCACATGTTTCAGATTTAGATGAAGAGGAACATGATCAACATGATATTGATATTGAGGCTGAACCTCATGAGAATCTAGATCCAGATCCAGCTCCCATCTCAAATCAGTGGCCTAAGCCTAAATGAGCCCAAAATCTCATTGTTGTAGCTAGGGATGGTGCTGAGAATCCAAAAGACAGAAGGATAACAAGGTCCCAATATTAGAATGAGTGTGTTGCTCTCTCTCACACGGATTCATTCTCTATAGAGTAGTGCAACAAGGTTCCAGGAAAGTGTTAGTTGATCACAATGAATGATCAACCATTTGGCCCAAAGAAGAAGAAAATTGATCATTCCTTTCCTCCCCCAGAAAGAAGAAACACATACAACATCCATCAGATCAGAAGAACATTGAGATGTTCACATGCACAACTTTAGGATGTTGTTACACAGAAGAACCATCCTACTGCAAATTGCAGCAGATTTTTTGCAAGTTGTTTCCCAAAGAGGAAGTTTTTTTTCTCCTAAGAATAGCTTGTATTTCCTGTTCCTGCTTATTTTGAGGGGGTTTTTTTCCATGAGGTTTTCCCCATTTTCCTGAGTTTATTAAAAATATTTTTTAATTCTTTTAGATTGTAATGGGTGACTTTGGGCCTTGTTGCAAGGGCCCAATTTGGCCAAGTTAGGATTAAGGGGGGTGTTAGGATTATATAATCACCCCTTTTCCATATATAGTCTATTAGATCATCTTCCTAACTTAGGATTCATTTGCTAGAGTTTGGTGCCACCATGATATTGGTGCCACTGGTGCCATTGGTGCCACTAGTGTGCCATTTGGTGCCATCGATGCCAGTCCCTACACTTTAGGAGCCCCTCTGACTGCCACCATAAACCTCCATCGGTTGGTTGTAGTCAGTAGGTAGTTATGCTAAGTTAATCTCCAGTTACATTCAGTTAGATATTTTTCAATTGAGTTATCTCTAGTATTGCATGGTTGCATGGGAGTAGGTGCCATTTCTCACCTACCTCATCAGTTTAACTAGTTTAAATGATTGATAGACTGAATTGGACATGTGGAGTTAGACTAGTGAGATCCAATAGTGATTTAGACACTTATAGTTAGCTAGTCAGTCACGATTGAGTTGGTATATTCAAATGTTATCCACATGATTCGAATTCTCCTTATTGTAACACTGTTGTATACTACTGGAATTAATGAATATTAGTGTTGTAATTTACTGACCAATTCTTATCAGTTTTATCTGAAATTTGTCTTGTTCAGTTAACATTGTTCTTACTATTCCACTGCATAATTATACCTTTCAATTGCACTCATTTCCTGTAGATCAATGGTTCAATAATTCAAACAATAAGACCGGTGCTCCCTAAGGGGAAACACTAGGTCGAATGTTCTTTTTATCGATTAGTTCTTGCAATTTTGATTTAAGTTCAATAAGTTCTATTATATTCATTCGATAAGGATATTTTGATGCTGGTACTGCTTCCAATATTCGATCGTTCGTAGTATATGTCCCTTTTCGGAGGTAGTCCAGGTACTTCTTCCGGAAATATGTCTTTAAAATATTTTAAGATACGTATATCCTCTATTTTAGGTTGGTTATCCTTATATTTTTTATTCACTATATAGATTGCAAAAACATAGCATCCCTTACGTACAAATCTTTTCATCTGCAAAGCAAATATTTCTCTGATGGTAACCTTTATGGGAATTCCTTTTACATTCATTGTATTGCCATTATCATCCATGCATGTAAATTTTTTATCATGATAGTTTAACATAACCTTGTGCTTTTCTAACCAGTCCATTCCTATCAGCAAATCATAAGAACCTAATGGTAACATATTTAGATCAGCACGTGTATTCAAATCATTCATCACAATTTCACAGTTTTTCACATAACTAGTGGCCTTCCGTTTGGTACCTGTGGCTAGTTGTACCAGCCAAGGTTTTTCAAAATTTTCTTGTGATAATTTACACAATTCAACAATCCTAGGTGACACATAAATCCAACATGCACCTGGATCAATTAATATAAAAATGGGTTGCATTTTTATCATACCTTCGATTTCGACCATTGAAGTTTGATGGTCCTCTTGTCATTTATCCAATGCAACACTGATTCTGGGAATGCTTCTCGCCATATCCCAACTGTAGCATCTTCTTGAATTGAGTGAACATTATTAAAAAATTTATTTCTTATGGGGTAGTCTGTAAAGTAATGTGGCTCGCCACATTCCCAGCATTTTAGTGGTTCCCTCTGTGCAATGTTTTTATTAAAGGTAGTGGGAGGTTCTCTTTCTTTTGTTGTAGGGTTTTGTGGTTTAAAACATTTATAATTATTTCCTTGATATCCTTTGTAGTTATTCCCAGTATTTTTGTAAAACTTAGTATTTTTCTTTCTTTGATCAAAGTTGTCATGTCTTTTTGTTTTCTAGTTAGGTATATTTTCTCTTTTATTCTTATTCTGATCATAACAGAAGTCCGCTTTTTGCATTTCCTCTTCCAATAGTTTTGGATTGTCGTACTCAATCCTCTCTTTAAACATAAGACGTAAGTAGCTGAGAAAGCAATGTATTTTTTTTTCATCTATTATATACGACACATAACGAAGTAAACTTAGGAATTTACTACAAATTTATTTCATGGTCATATCACCTAACCTTAATTCATAAAATTTCTTAGATTTTTCTTCGTAGTACTATTCTGAAAGATACTTTTGTTTAAAGTGTTTCTTGAAGGTTTTCCATGTCACGTAACGTTCTTTTATACCTTTTACTTTTTTTATGTCTTTCCACCCAACATATGCTTTTCTTGTTAAGTTATAGATGGATGGCCATTTTTTCCTTTAGTTCATCGGAATAGTTATAGATCTAGAAATATTATTCATTTCAAATAACCAAGCTTCTGCTTTTTCTCCTTTCTCGATCTCTTTGTTAAACATAGGAGGTTTGATCTTTTTGAATTCTACAGAAATTTCTTCATAAGGTTTATATTTCCTTTTCTTTTGATTACTATCGCTACTTTCACTAGAATCATGATGTTTTTCTTTATTGGGATTGGCTAATTCCTCACTGGAAGATTCATCCTCATGTTTGGAAAATTCTAGCTTCCTTCCCTTACGTTTGTAAGGTGTAGTTTTTGCTATGGTAAGTTTACGTTCTTTATATTTATGTTTTTCATTACTGTGTATTTTAGATAGAAAAATGTTATTTAACTCCTCTTGTGCTTTCAGAATACATTCATTATCTTCTTTAAATCATTTTAATCCTACTCTTAATTCTTTAACAGTTTTTTGTAACTCAGATGGGTTGTAATTTCGACTCTCATTAGGATTCACCCAAATTTCACCCTCCCTTAGATTACCCTCTTCATTATTCACTGGATTTCTAGGATGATATTCTTCTTCTGCAGACATTCCCATATATGCCATAATTTCCTGCAGAAACAATGTTATTCTTCTCTTCTTGTTCACAAAAGAATCAAACCACAATAGGATAAAATTAGTTTTCTAGTTTTATTAGTTTCAGTGTTGGGCTTGTTCAAGCCAAGTGTTGTAACCATGCTCTGATACCATTCTGTCAGAAAACTATAAATTTCCAAAATAAAAAGAATTCAATAAACAATTTTACCCGAGTGAATAATGTAACATGTAATATTAGTTGTAGCATGCACACTTTGTCGTTTATTTGTATAATAACTGATATTTGAATTCTTACTGAATTGGACATGTTATATTTTATGCTATGTTTACATATGGTTATTGAAGACCTTAGCGCCATACCTGTAGGTGATGTTCTTAATGCTTTTCATTTTTATCTTACTATATGGTTTGCTAAGGGTTGCTTCGCCCTAAGGCTAAGTTTCTACCCTAGCCATCACACCCTAACTCTAGCCACTAATAGACTGAATCTATGATAAGGATTTAGTATGTTAATTGATGTGATATGTGTTGACAGATGAGTAGACTATTATCTAGAATGAATCAACAAAGAACAAGAGATAATTACTGACTTTCATCGAATGATTTGATAAAGTATTGTAAGAGTAGAAATCCCCACATAAATGCAAAAACTTGGTTCTAGCAGTTCCCATAAGATATATTGGGTGAGATTGCATTTGCGGCGTAGGTGTTGCTAATGGGTTCTTGCTTTGTTTGGCCAATATATTTGGCTTTGTTGATGAGGGAACCTGGGTCAACCTTAACAATGCCAACAAATGGTTCCATTGTCGGGACTGACCATGAATCATTTTGGCGGGGACATGTGATGGCACCCGATGAAGCCTGAAATTCAAGATTGAGTGGATTTTAAAGCATTAGAGTTTGCAAGGGAAGAAAGTGAAGGATCTCGGTTGAACCCAATAGAGTGGTTGGAGCAATAACCATTTACCGATATACATGAGATTTTATTGAGAGAATTTCCCATAATGTTATATGAATAGTTGTTAAAGTTTGAGACACAAGAAAAAAAATCAAGGAGGAGAACTGATAGAGTGGATCCCTTAGCTAATTCAATGACTGAAAAGTATTAGCAACCCTATATCTAGGGCTGTCGATTTCTAGGTTGATAGTATTTCGGAAGGATACATCACTGAAATTGTTGTCAACACTATAAGGTCATATAATGAAAATGAAAAATAATTTTTCCAAGGACCTAGAGGACGATACCTAACATATTTAAAGACATGGATTAAGATTTTTGTATGTGAGAAAGGGATCCAAAGAATGGATTTCGATGAATAAATATTTGTGTGCGAAGACCTAGGATATGTCACAAGAGAAGTTTGAGAAAATGGAGCAGATTAAGCTTAGATGTTTCTTGGTGATAGTGATACTGAACTAGAAGGTGCATGTCTAAGAAGTGGGAGACGATTTCGGTCGGGAAAGAGAAGAAGGACTCTGACCAGAAGAGGAAGTTGCATGATCGAAGGAGAGGACTTCGAATTGGTGTCGCACTTAGATGAAGGTTCTTTCGACAAGGAAGAGGCACGGAAGAGGATACCAGCCTATATCTGAAAAAGAAGACGAAGAAAAATATTCAGACCCAAAGTATGGGTTGGACATACCCACAAACTCACGTACATCCCCAGAGGTAAGATATAGAAACTCATCACCCATTGGTTTTGTTAATCAAAGTAAAAATAATAGTGGGAATAGCATATAAGGTACTTCGACTAGCAAAACCTTTAATCCAACAGTACCAAGAAAAAATATAATGGCCGCGAGTGATATAAAGTTGCCAATATTTAATGGAAATGGGTTAGAAGACTCTGAACAACATTGATTTCTATGCAAGGCCATGTAGACCATGTGGTAGGTCCAATATGAAGCCATAAAGAAATCCTAAATGATCAAAACCCTTAGATTTCATGTGTTGGATTGGTACATGAATTTCTCTGTGGTTCCAACAGGAGTTAGACAGAAAACGTTAGATAAAATCTGGGTAGGATTAATAGATGAGTTTAGAAAGCCCAAATATGAGTCGTAGTGTATTATGTAGATAAAAGAAATTAAGTAATTGCCTACAAAATCTGTTTGGGAATTCAACCAAAGATTCAAGACACTGATGACTAAAGTAAGATTTCAAATGTTGGACGTTCAACACAAAGAATGGTTCATTACGGCATTTTACCACACATCCGGATTCCTTTGATGCAACAAAAGATTATATCTCAGACTGGGGCTCTAAAATTGACTATGAAGTTGGAATCCTCGCTGGTCGAAGAGACTGGTGCAGGAAAGATACAAATCCAGTCACAAATAGCCAACCTTACACTACAACTTCAAGATATCAAGAAGGGAAAGGAATTCCAAGAAGAAATATGGTGTACCATATGTAGAACCGAAGGGCACCATAAAGAAAACTGGCTGACATTTATGAATTATGTCACATCGGGAGAAACAAACTTGATAAATACACAAGGAATGCCTTGGTGTAGAATTTGTCAAACTAGAGGCCATCGATAAGAAGAATGTTTATACTTACAGAAGGTCGTAAGTGTGTCATCCAATTTATATTGTAAATTATGTAGATCAGTAGGCCATGATGAGAAACACTACAGAGCATATGAACTGTTGCAGGAGAAAATAGTTTATACCTATTTAATGAAGAAATATAAATAGATGTAGGCTAATCAAGCTCAGGCTCAGTATCCTTAGGTTCAATATCCACAGAACTAGTACCCACAACAACAATACCCTCAACCCAGGGGGGTGGAAAATTTAGAGGCCGAGGACAAGGAGGAGGATTTGGTCACGGAATAGGCCAAATTATATGTTATAATTGTTGGCAGCCTGGACATTTTTCTAGGAACTACATGATCCCTAATACAACATGTTCATACTACAAATGTTTTGATGATATAGTCGAGGAATGTCCTTGGTTGATACCGAGATGGTAGGCCAAGAATGTGGGAAACCAGATGCACTATCGAATCCCAATTCGAACCCCGATCAAAATATCCATAAGATCTATGTTGAACCAAGGGAACCCCATATTGTTTTCTTGGAAATAGGAGGTGCTCCAACTGGACAAGGTCAAGAAACACCATATGGAAAACCGTAAGTGCGACCAAAAAACCAAAAGAAATCACCATTCGATGTCCAAAAAGAAAAGGAAGTATACTTGGACATACAACAAGAATTCATTGACAGGAATCAAGCGTCGACTTCTGCTACTATACCACCTGAAGGACCAATAATGGGAATGCTTGAGATATTTGACCAGCTATCCAAAAGCAACTGACAAGGTTAGTAAACTAAAATAATTCTTTAAAATTTTCTTACACTAATACAAGATAAATATGCTGTCTCATAATTGGCAACTTTGATAGAAGAATTTAAAGAAGAGGTATGACATGGGCTATATTATTCTGGACTTGGGATCCAATTTTAACATTCTGACTAGACATAATTAAGAGATTATGGGGAAGCTGAGACTCATATGGTCTCATGTCCAAATCAAATTAGCAAATCAGTCAAAATTTCTACCTATCTGTCGACTGAATTAGGTTCCTGTCAATATAGAAAGACTCAAAACTTATGCCGACTTCGAAGTGATTGAAATTTTTGATGATAAAAATCCATATCATTCACTTCTATGGATCGATTGGGAAATTGATAATCAAACCATTACCAACTTTAAGAAAATAATATTAACATTTGAAGACTTAGAGCTAAGGTTGGCCACACCAATTGATATGCTGGAAGGTCAGAGATACATCGAGCAAGTGAATAGTGAATGGAAAGGAAGATATATATAACATTACTTCTACAATGGATGATTATGTGAATCCAATGACCTACAAAAAGATGAGTTGGCGTAGCATTAGTTGTTGCACATAAGATTATGGAGAAGCTTTGAAAAAATGACAAAACCGATTGCATGAAGTGTTGATGAGAATACGTGCAATAATTACACAATTTGTGTGACGGGTAGGTATCGAGGTCAATGATATAACCACATATGAAATTATACCTAACCTGACATATTTTCTTACATAATTTGAAGAAAAAGTTTCCAAAAAATAAACACTTGTCTTCCCTAGACCTTGCACTGAAAGCTATTCCTGCCAAATGGTGGGTCACACAAAAGAAAAAATTAGTTGTGCGAGCTGTATATTTCAAGTTGATAGATGGAGAACTATTTAAAATGGGACGTGACAAAATTATTTGTCACTATGTATTGGAACACAAGCGACCAATGATATTGAATGAAGCACATGCTGGTGTCGCAAGAGGCCATTACGTTGGAAAAGCTACAGTGCGTAAGATATTACAAGAAGGATTGTGGTGGCCTACCTTTCATGCGGATGCTAGAGAATATTTTAACAACTGTGATATATGTTAGAGAACTGAAGATCTGTCGCGACGAGATAAAATGCCACTAGTACCACATATAACTTTATAGGAATTTGACAAATGGGCTGTTGATTTTGTGGGTCCTATCAACCCAGCAGGAAAAAGAACAGGTGCACAATACATTATTACTATGACATATTACTTGAGTAGATGGGTTGAAGAAGTGCCACTAAAGGATTGTACTATTGTGACTACTGTGAAAGATTTGTTCGATAATGTTGTGACTAGATTTAGATGCCCAAATGTTTTGACAAGCGATCATGGATCACACTTTGTCAATCAGTTGATCGAAAAAATAACTGAAGAAATCCATATCCAACATAGGAAGACAACACCATATCACCCACAAGCGAATGGTGTTGTTGAGGCATTCAATAATATCCCACAGAACGCATTGAGGAAGATTTGCAACATTCAAAAAGATGATTTGGACCAGAAAATTTATGTGGTACTATGGGCCCTATGTCACAAAGCTATACATTTACAAAATAAAAAAATTCAATAAACTCTTCTACCCGAATAATGTAGTTCATGTAATATTAGTCGCAACATGCATACTTTGCCATTTATTTGTATAATAACTGTTATTTGAATTCTTACTGAATTGGACATGTTATATTTTTTGCGGTGTTTACATCTAGTTATTGATGACCTTAGCGCCATACCTGTAGGTGACATTCTTAATTCTTTTTATATTTATCTTACTATATGGTTTGCTAAGGGTTTCTTAGCCCTAAGGATAAGTTTCTACCCTATTCGTCACGCCCTAACTCTAGCAACTAAAATACAATGCTAGCAACATAGTTTTACGATGATGAGAATTTTGGGGGAATATGGTGTTAAGCACCATAGTCTTGATCCCATTACCTTGGCATGAAAAAATGATATGTTGGAACTAAGGTGTAAACCAATGCCCACATGGTATAAGCTATTGTATATTTATGATAAGTTTTCTGAGCTTGTGGAAATGTTAATAATTGGGAAACTATGGTGCTCATACCATAGTCGTGATTGATCCATGGCATAACAAATTTGAGGTGTTATAACATATGTTTTTCACCACGCAATAAATGGGAGGGACAAGGGTTATGATTTGATGGTACTAAATTTGACCTTGGTAATAAATTTGTCCTGGATGCGAGTTGACAGCGCAATCAGGTAGTTCAATGGCAGGCTTGCCTATGTAAATGATATTTAGTCTCGATCCTCCATCTATCGTAACACACTGGCAAGGGTTTTGATAGGGTTTAAACAATTTTTCTTGTTTGAACGTTTCAATGCATTGTTTTTGGTCTGCAAGGTTTATGGAAGAATGCATTGCCTTCCATAGTTGTGCTATGCAGTTTTCATTTGTTCAAGTTGTCACCTAGTCGTTAATGGCATTCCATTGTTTTATTCTGAGGTATACTTGAGGTCTTCCTCGGTGTTTATGTCCACCAATAGGTATCATCCTTGCTGGTTTACTGCGAAATGAACCCAGAGAAACGTTCATTAGCCTTTCATGCCTTTAACTAGGTATCCTCATCAAACTCAGCTTGATTCTCTAAAAGTTTTATAAATTCTTTTTAAGACTCTCAGGAAATACAAAAATAACTTTGGTTTTGTTTTAATTTGTAGGAAGAGGATTGATAAGGGCATCCAGGAGGAGCCGATCCATAGCCCTCTTTGCATCCAGATAAGGTAAGTGTTTAACTTCAGTCATTAACATTTGCAATTTTTAGGAAAATATTGTTAAGTTTCTAATTGCATCGTAGGTGGTTTCATGTTATGGGAAAGACAACGAGGGTGGCAATAGGGTCAAATCCTCCCAGGCATGTTTCAACGTTGTCATAAATCCTTTTTGTATGTGTATGTTAAGGTTTTAAAAGAAATGTGGATGCCATATTCAATGGACTTAAAACCACTCCAGTTTCATTGTGTGAAAGGAATTGAAACCCTTTAATTTTATTTCGATATTTAACTAATTTAATACGTCCCCTTTTTGGGTTTGTACCAGCTTAAGGTTTAGAGTTATGTTGTTAATGGTTTTGACCCTTCGTTAAAATGATAGTACCTATCGTAATATTGTTTATATGATGGATGCCATTGTATAATGGTCTTACTACCACATAATATATGTTTTGATGGTTTTGTTGTTTATAAATTAATGGAAATCTGTGAAGTCAATTTCGAATCTGTAGAGTTAATCATTTTTCAAATAAAAGTTAAAGCCTCGGGGTTAGATACCCATAATAAGAGGCTGTGTGTTGTATTTTAAGACTGTATTAAATTCTTTAATCTTTAAAAATATTTCTAGATCTGTTAGTGTAATTACTTGCTAGATCTATAAGCAACGAGGGGAGGTGGTTAACGAGTTTGGAACTCGATTTTTTTATTTATGATTTTCCATTGTTATTTACTAGTTGATTTAATAAACCGATCTGGGTGTTTTAGTTTTAATGTAATACTGCAGATCTTGATCTGCGTTTGGATGGTTTGTAATAAATGAGATTTATTTTTTTTATTTGATTTGAAAAGAAGAGCCTCTCATCTCTTACTCTGTTTTAGAAATGTTTAGTTATCATTATTTTATTTACTGTTTTAGTATTGGAAAATGTATTTTTTTTAAATAAACAGTCAACAATATAGATATAAGTAAATATGACCATACCCAAGAATTTATGACAGTATGAAGGTATAATTTAACTTTAGCATTTTAATTTGATACAGTTTATAATAAAAGGACAGAATCTAGTTCTGTAGGAAACCATCGATTTCTTGTTAAGATTTATAATCCTCCCTTGTCCAAATCAGTCTATTAGATTATATTTTCCTAACTTAGGAGTCATTTAGCTATTATTGGGTCCACTAGTACCATTGGGTCCACTTGGTCTAATGGGGCCACATGTACCAATCACTAAAGTGTGGGGAACACAGATAGAGGCTAACTGCAACTGATTGCACATTCATGCATCAGTTTATATGCCTCCTAGACCAATACCTACAATTTAGGATCCACTAGGAGCATTGGCACCAACCTCCTTCAGTTGTTGGCAATTGGTGACTAGTCAAGCTTAGTTATGCTTCAGTTACATTTAGTTAGCGCCAGTATTGCATGGATGCATGTGGGAAGGAACCTATTCTCACCTACTATATCAATTGGACTAGTTTAATTGATTCTAACTGATTGAGAGACTTAATTAGAAAACTGGAGCTTAGCTAGTCAGATTCAATAGTGATTTAGACACTTCTAGTTAGCCATGCAGTCAAATTGAGTTGGTAGATTCGAATCATATCCACATGATTCAAATTCTCCTTTATGTAACACTATTGTATACTACTAGGATTAATGAAGTTTATACTGTAATTATACTGAGCAATACTTGTCTGTTTCTTGTGAGATTTGTTTTGTCCAGTGGGTATTATTCATTCCTTTTACACTGCATAATAATTAAAATCTAATGGCACTCATTGCCTCAAGATAAATGGGACATTAATTCTAACATGGTATTAGAGCCTTCTCACGAAACCTTCAAGTCTATCCACTCTCCATTGTACACCAAAAGTAGTTGTGTTTCCATGTAAGTCTTGCAAGGTGTGCATTTCTAACTCTGGATTAGTTCAAAGAAGTCTCCATGGGCATGATAGACCCTAGGAAAGTGTACATGTCAAGAGGGAAGGCTTGATTCTAACATAATGCGAATTGGTTTTCTTTTTGTAGTGTTTTCTTATAGGTGCTACGTAGCTTTATTGAAGAAATTGATTGATCAGAAGGAGAGTTGATGGAGAATCAATCTTTATTACCCTGTATCATGACACCCTCCAACTATGTTGATTGGAAGGAACATGTGCAGGTCTCCTTGTGCAATCTTTGCTTGTACAGGATGACAATTGGCTGATAGACTGAACCTCATCATCCTGCTGATAAGAAGAAGTTCTTGAACCAGTTGGATGAAGCCTTTGGCTTCCTTTGTGCTCACATCTCCAAAGACCCCTCTTTCATCTTGAGGGATTGAATACTTCCAGAGAATATTGGGAGAAGCTCGAGTTATTTTTTGGCAAGAAAGATGAGATTCGGGGAGACATTCTAAAGAAAGAGCTAATATCTTGCACTACAATTTAAGTAATGTGGAATAAAGAGAAAGGATGAGCAGCTTGTGATTTTCGTACTCGACAAACTTGGTTCTGAGTATTTTTTATTTGTCTCTACCTTCCATTTTGGAAAGAGCTTTTGTTAGCATTTGAATTGAACCAAAGGTTACAGAAGGCTCACTCCCAAGTAACAGCAGAACCACTTTCGAAGAGAGAACTAGCCTTCTGCTCTTCTGAGAGGGATCTCTCACCAAATATTAACAATGCCAGATATGTACAAGTGAAAATATAAATTGTTTGTAAAATTGGTTGAAACAAGACATAGAACCATTGGACGATGGAGTCAAGAAGTGTAACATAAATGAACAGGCGATTTAAACACAGAGAAAAGATAGCCATTTAATCACAGTCAAATTATAATTTTCTGGTGGAAAAGAAGAACATGAACATACCATCAACACAGAGCATTGGAAAATGAATTCTGTATTAACTTTAGAAGAAAGTTTTAGTGGATATCCGAAACAACAGACATAGCATAGCATGTATGAATTCCAAACTGTTATACACTTATTTCAGACATGAAAGAAAACATAATGGAAGAGATAAACTGGAAAAACATTCACATGAGAAAGGAAGCAACAGACTGTAATACAAACAACACATGAATCCCTGTGTAAAATGCTGACCTCAGCTCTGCAACTTTATTAAAATATTCTTGAAAGCATACACTGCAAAATTACATCGGTTCCAACCCTTTCTCCTTCTTTAGGAGATATATTTATAGTATTTGGGACTTCCCAATCTGAGGTTTGGGAATCAAAACTTGTTACAGCTGAAAAACAACTTCCAACAAACTCCAATGTGACACATCAGCCATGATTTACATAAAAAACTTAAAAATGAAATATGGATTGCAAGAGAAAATATGCGCTAGAGTCTTCCATGTTTTCATCTGGTGAGTGACAGCTGTACAAATTTTTGGGAGAGGCGACCATTGGAAGGATGTGCCCATGGAGAAAAATTCCCGCGTACTGTCATTGCCACTTCTATGGTTGCGTTTTAAATTTGCTTGACCCGTATTGCTGAATAGATCTCCATAGGTTAGGACCAGGAAAATTCACAACTGCCATGTCTAATTCTTGCACTTTGAGCTCCATAGTTTCTGGGTACGAGGTCTCGGGGGCTTTGGCACATGTGGCTTTAAAATCAAACAACAGTTCAAATTGACTGGCCAGCTTATCAAAAAAAATCTTTCCTGACAATGATTGTTGCATATCTCTAAACTTGTTGTTTTCTAATCGATGATGAACCAAATGTTTTAGATACTCCATTTGAGACAATAAAGGTCCCTTATCTTCCCAGAAGAAAGGGATCCCTCTGTCTACCAGTGTTCTGAATAGCCTGATAACCTCCTGGACCTTGTGCTCAATCATTGCTATTTTTGCTTGTACAGTTTACAACATCCTGTGTTTAGCAATTACCTTTCTATCCCCAGAGATGACAGCAACCCTATTCTGGATACTGTATCGATTGGCCAAATCATCTGGCAAGGCGCTTAGGAAAGTAATGGCATTTTCTACTATTGCTACAGGTCTTTTCTGCACTTCCCCTAATACTGTCAGAACCTTTTTCTTGTCGTCTATCATAGTGTTTTCCTGGTCTACAATTAAATCTATATAAGGTCAGAACTTGTCATCTTATACAATGATTTGATCCCAAATCAAATTTCTAGTGCCTTGCAAGACCAATTTACCAACCACCTGCTCTCTTAAATTGGCATTTTGTTGTGCCAATCCTTGGCATTTCTCTTCTATCTTTTCCTTTTCTTGTCTCTCTTTACCTTTTTCCTTTTCTAGTTCCTCAATCTGTTGCTTTAACTTAATAAGCTCTATATATTTAAGGCCTATCTGGGACATTTCTCTAGAAAGAGAACTGGTGTCAATTTCCCCAGCTACACCTACAAACTGAATTGCAATCTCTGCACCTATTCCTTGAAGCTCCTTTGCTTTTACTGCTAACGTGGCCTTTAATTCTATTTCACTCTTCTTCAAAAGCTGGATGTCTACTTCCCACTGCCTTTCTTTTTCTTCAAGCTTCAGTAGCTTGCCTTTGCAGTCGGTAAGCTTAGCGTTCAATGTCTCTTTCTCTTTTTCAAAATCATCCAACTCATCTGTCTTAGCGAGTTGGGTAGAAGAGATTTTCAACTTCCTTTTTAGTATCTGGATCTCTTTCTCTATATCATTAAGCAATTTCTGAGCCAAAAATCCCTTAGATGGTGGTCCCTCTATTTGTATTGCTTCATTTTGCAAATTCTTGATTTGGGCCTTGAGGGCTTTGTTCTCCACTCTTACCTTCCTCAAAAGATCCAAAGTATATTTTTTACTCCCCTCTAGCTTGGACATCTGTATTGTGGCCTTCAGCAGTCTAGCATTCAAGATATCCCCGGTTTCTTTGTTGAGATGTATTATGTAAGTAGTGGGAACCTTTGCAAGGTTCACGTTAACCTCTGACACCTTGTTTTCCATCGTCAAAGCTAAGCTAAGGGTGTCAGTGGCATGATCCCTTACAGTATTTAATGTGACGTTTAGGTAAGGAAACTGCATTACCTCACTATACAGCTCTGCTATCTCTTTAAAAATTTTATCATCCCTTTCCCGGTAAGAGTCTAGCCAATCTTCTTTAGATGCATGCCTGTTTGGAGTCTTCCCGTCAAATACATATTCTTGGATTTGCAATTTGGCCACCTCGGGCTCTTTTTTTTTTTCTCCATATTCTTCTTCTTCATCTACCCCTTTGTATTTCTCTTTTTAACCTGCACTAATTGTTTCCCCTGTTCTATTTTCTATTTTTTGGACATGTTGGTCGTGTCTACCTCTTCAGTCTCCATAGGCTCTCGACATCCTCTTTTTATTGAACTCGCTGAATAGTTGAAAAATGATGAGACATTCTTGACTATTGAAACTCCTTTGGACAATTCTCTTTGGGGAGAAGCTACCCCTAGCAGGGGTGAGCCAGTGCTTCGTTCTATGCTCCTGTCCATCAAGGTAGGATTAGGGAAATCATCCCAGTTTGTTGCTTCCCCGAGTCTGGGTATTTTAGTGTGTTCAAAAGGATTGCACTTGTGAGCCTTCCTCCTTTTGGAAATTATTTTATGGGGGTCATAATTCATATCTTGTTCTAGAGAAAACCCCATGTCCTTGAGTAAGTTGGAAACCAGTGGCAAAGCAGCTCTGCTCCTGACTGTGTATGGTCCCACTTCCCAAGGGAAAATCAAATTTGAGCTATTTTTATAGTTCAATAAGTGCTCTTCCTCAACAGTGAGTCTTAGCCTGATCAATTACAGGGAGAAAACCATGGCAGTTAGAAAATCTGGCAGAATGTAGGGTTGATGCACAAAGTTGTACAATCTTATGATTGTTTCGAATTCTGTCAGGGACCAGTCTCCTATCCTCTTGCTATGGGACAACTGTAGTATTCGCCTCATCTCAGGCAACACCCTAGGTGGCATTTCCTGAATGAAAAGGTCGTACACTTCGGCCATCAACTGGTTCATGAATTTACAATAGTCTGTGGCCATATCACTAGTTATTTCTAATTCAGGTACTAGTAGATCTTCTTCGTTATATGCTATAAACATCCTAAGCAAAAAGGATTGGAATCTGAATACTTTACTGCCATGGAAATTCGGTAACTGAGAACAGATTTTCTCGGCCAGGAATTCATCAAACTTAAGACAACAAGACTGATAAGATTTCCCAGGCAATTCAGGTTCAGCCGAACAAGTACTCAAAATGAACAATAGACTCAACAATGACTCTGTGACATAAGCATCAGTATCTAAACCTAAAAACTGACTGGCCAAGGATATACACCATTGAGTTTCTTCGTTAAATTGGCTAAGGTCGATGGGGTATGACAAGTTGATGAATTCACCATTGGGTTTTGAACAGGCCTTCAAGAAGGCTTCTCTACTTTCATCGGTAGACTCTCTAAAGAAACGTATAATGTTTTCCTCTTGGTATTTTTAGGACATATGGACAAACTCGTCTAGGATGTGCAGGGTTTTACGAACGACAGAATCCTGGAATGAACAAAGGATTTTGGACTTTGAATTATTCATAATGACTTCTTCGATGATAGAGAAACTGTCTGCACACCATTCGAAAAACTAAAGGAAATGGGGTGTTTGGTCAATAGAGAAAAAATGGAAAAAAAGATTTAAAAACACCACAAGTATCTCTACCTTGGTTCTTAAGGATTTCCAATTTACCCCTGGTGGCTTCAATGGCTCCCCCCTCCAAGATGGTATCGAAAATCTTGGCATTCTCATCTACGAGAATTTCCTCTACCCTCTGACATGCGACCTATGGTTATGCATTATCTCACATCTCTACCACTTCTACTTCTCCTACCATATCTATTTTCAAATAGCACTGAGGAAGTATCAGGGGCCTACCTTGATTTTTAGCATAGTATCCTGGTTTGTCAGTGCTGGCGCTCTGTATGCGGTTGGGTATTCGGCAGTTTCGAGGCTTTGGGAAAGACAAACCTTTCCAACTCCACATAGATCCTTTTATAGCTTTCTATATAGTGTAACCTTCATGCCCTTCCCACGCATTTTGCATCGTTGATCTTTATCCTTGCAATCTGAGCCTTTGGTATGTGAGGTCCTTTACGCTACATTCTTCCTCATTTGACGCATGTGCAGCTTAATTTGGGAAGGCTTACCTCTATCGTTGATCTCTAACTCCCCTTCATCGAGGTCATTCATATCCAAAAGATTTAACCTTTTACCTACTTTTCCCTTCCTGATATGGTGAGTGACTTTACCTTGTGGTATGCTTCTTATCCATGAATCAAGATTGACTTTTCTTCATGACCATTGATCCAAGCGGGCCCTACCACTTTTCGTGATGCGAGATCCTGACACCATCCACACTATTTCAGATGGAAAAATAAACCACGACCGCAGATCTATCTCCGCTCTTGCAGTGACCATCAATCTGAGCGATCGGTACCACTTTTCACAATTTGAAATTGTGACTACGTCCTTGCTAGTATGGGATACGAAATAATTTATGGTCGTGGATATTCTTTTATCCCAATCTCGACTGTTATATGCCTCCACTCTTTAACCTATTTTGCGATTCAGAAAAGTGGCTTTGGCCGAGCATATTTTACTGTGCGAAATTATTTGACGCAGTTGATCTGTCTTCAGATCAATCTCAGCCTTCTATTATGACTCCCATTTAACGCCTTCAGTGCATCCAGAATCCCATGCTTTACCCTCCATCTATGATTCATGAAATTCCTTGCCACCTTCAATCTTTATTACTTCAAATTGAGGCCACCAATTTACGCTGTCCTTTACTTCATTTCCACCGCAACCTATTCTAGTGGCTGAATGCCATCTCATAGATGCGATCAACATCCATGCAAACTCTAAGGATTCCATCCCAACACTTTTCTATAGGATCAAATTCCCACATATCTCTTATAATAAAAATTTTGATATGGCGTTAACAACTTCCATTCCCAATTTGAGGATGCCTTCACTTGATGGCTTTGCCAAGTCATTAATACAGGAGCAAGAAAAGTTGTTCAGATGGGAGTCCTCCAAACTTCCAAGAACCAAGCTCTACTGATGACAACCTCTATCAATGCGCAAGCTAAAGGGAGGCACAAGGGGAAGGATCCTAAAGCATATGATTCAAAGCCTAAAGAGATTCAAAAGTCTTTCAAAGGAGCTTCAGGCTCCAAGAGAAAGAAAAAGTTTGAAAAGACAAATTGTCCCTATTGTATGAGGGGTTTCCATCCTGAAAACCAGTGCATGAAGAAGCATATCGACTAGTTGTCCGCTCTCTTCAAGCAGAACCATGTTGCTCTTCCACAAAGAGCAAATAATTCTAATGATGGACAATTAACAGATAGTCATGAAAGGTGCCATGCCTTGAAAGTTTCCCTCTCTCGGTCGACATCCTACTTAATTGATTTTGGAGCATCCAACCACATGGTTTCCTCCAAGGATTCCTTCACTACTCTCAACCTCACAGGAGGGCCTACTATTCATATGGGTGATGACTCCCAATTTCCAACAGCTGGAAGAGGTTCCATTAAAAGCCAACATGGTGAGTTCAAAATTTTTCTCTATGTTCCCTCTCTTGCAACTAATTTGTTGTCTGTATACCAAATGACTCACACTAGCTCACCAAAGCAAGTGGTATTTGGGACTAACTTAGTAGATACCACATAAATATCAGCTGGGAAGACTATAGTAAAAGGAATTGTAGATCATGCCTCCAAGGCATATGCTTTCTCTCATTTTATTCCATACTCAGATCTAGTACAACCACAGCTTCTATTCGAAGCAGATAAAGGTATCAAAACTCCTTTACTTCATATTGCAAATACATATTTATTGTCTAACATTTGAGATTCAGATTCAGATAAAGAGGAAGAGTAAGAACAACATGATTCAGATATTGAGTTTACACCTCAAAGAGATCTAGATCTAGATCCAACATCCACCTCATATCAGTATCCTAAATGGTCCCAACAGCTCATTGAAGCAGCTAGGGATGGTGCTGGGGATCTAGATGATAAGAGAAAAATGAGGTCCCAGTATCAGAAAGACAATGTTGCATTGTCCCACACAGATCCACTTCTCCCTGAGAGGTTCTTCATGATGTTGGGGTAAGATCCTAAAACATTCAAAGAATCTTTCCATGATCCTAGATGGTAGGAAGCTATATATGAGGAATTTGATTTGCTACATGACAATAAAAATTGGGAACTTGTCTCCTTACCTCCAGGGAGGAAACTTGTTTAGTGAAAATGGGTCTACAAGACCAAGATAACCTCTGATGGAACCACAACCAAGTACAAGTCTCGGTTGGTGGAAAACGGATACTCTTAGGTTCAAGGATTGGACTACAATGAGACATTCGATCTCCAACTCCCCTTCATCAAGGCCATTCATATCTGAAAGATTTAACCTTTTACCTACTTTTCCCTTCCTAATTTGGTGAGTGACTTTACCTCGTGGTATGCTTCTTATCCATCGATCAAGATTGAATTTTCTTCATGACCGTTGATCTGAGTGGGCCCTGCCACTTTTCACGATGCAAGATCCTGACCCCATCCGCACTATTTTAGATCACGAAATAAACCACGACCATAGATCTATCTCCGCTCTTGCAGTGACCATCGATCTGAGCAGCCGATACCAATTTTTGCATTTTGAAATTGCGACTACGTCCTTGCTAGTCTGGGATGTGAAATCATTTATGGTCATGGATCTTCTTGTATCCCAATCTCGACCATTAGATGCCTCCACTCTTTAACCTATTTTGTGATTCAAAAAAGTGGCTTTGGCTGAGCATGTTCACTGTGTGAGATTATTTGATGTCATTGATATGTCTTTAGATCAATCTCAGCCTTCTATTATGACTCCCATTTAATTCCTTTAGCGTATCCAACATCCCCTACTTTACCCTGCATCTATGATTCATGAAATGCCTTGCCACCTTCAATATTTATTACTTCAAATTGAGGCTGCGAATTTATGCTGTCCTTTAATTCATTTCCACCACACCCTATTCTAATGGTTGAATGCCATCTTGTAGATGCCATCAGTATCCCTACAAAATCTTAGGATTCCATCCCAACACTTTTCAATAGGATCAGATTCCCACATATCTCTTATAATCAAAATTTTGATATGGTGTTAACAACTGGCTCCACAAGGGATGCTATCCTTCCAGCGAGGTAGCAAAGAACTCGTAGACTAGTCACCAAATCCATTGACAACATCCTCTTATTTTACTTTCTGAAAAAAAACATAATTTGAAAGAATGGTTACCTCTTATGATCTTAGGGCCTTCTCCGCGGGCTTCAAATCTTTTGATTCACCATCTATACTGTCTAAAACATAAAACATATTTACACTATGATATATGGACCTTAGTCCCTTTACTCCAGGTAACGTTTCAGAAACCTCCCATTCACTGGGCCTCCCTCGTACTGTGACCCATATGGATACTGTAGAACTAAGGCGTTGTCTCCTGTGAGTGTTGCAATAAGGTATGGACCCACCCACAAGTGGTCTAATTTTCCATGTTTACCTTTTTCTTCACGTAGGGCATCCCACTTCAACACCAAGTCATCGACTCGGAAAACATCCTCCTTTATTATTCTGTCAAAGGTATTCTTCATATTCTCCTAGTGTATTTGCACTTTATCATAAGCTTTGTCCCTCACTTCATTCAGTTCAATAATCTGGTTGGTCCTTCTTTGAATGGGATTAGGCTCATCTAATGGGTCCTGTAACAATTTCATGACTGGAACCCCTAGAGATGCAGGAAAAATTAACTAGACCCATATACCAATTGACTAGACCCATATACCAATTGAAATGACGACATACCGATAGCCCTCTTTGTGCTGATTTTGTCGGCCCACAAGGCGAATTTCAACTTCATGTGCCAAGGTTTTTTGTTGTCCTCCAACAAATTCTTAATAATCCTCATAATACTTTTGTTAGAGGATTATGCCAGTCCATTCCCTTATGGATAATAAGCAGTAGAGTGATTAGAATTATATGATATTTATGGAAAAAATTGATCATCTTCTTGGAATTAAACGTGGGTGTGTTTTCTATCACAATTCGCTTAGGGCAGCTGAATCTCGCCAAAATATTATCTTCTAAGAAATCTATTAGTACCCCTTTTGTATCCCTTCTAGTGGGTATGGCTTTGATCCACTTTGTGAAATAATCAGTAGCTATTAGAATCCATCTATGTTGTCCTGAGGAGTTTGGGTTTATCTCTCCGATGAAATCCAACCCCCACTACTGGAAAGGTGCTTCTACAGATATGGGGTTGAGGGGAAGTGAAACCACTTTTATTTTCCCTTCAAAAATATGACACTAATGGCATTTAGTCATTTCCTTATATACATCTGAGAACAACGAAGTCCATTAAAATCCTACCCTCAAATTTTTTTTTGCAGCTACCTTCTAGGAGTGATGCCCTCCACAATCTCCTTCATGGAACTCCTTTTTCATATGTTGAGCTTTGTTTTCTAGAAGAAAATTCAACATTATTCCCCCAAGGTCTTTCCAATAAATATATTGTTCTATGATGCAAAATTTCACAGCCTTCAGCTTTACGGATCTGGATCTGGTTTTGTTTAGCCCTGCAGGAGGTTGTAAATTCTGCAATACAAAAATAATATCAGAATACCAGGGAGATGTAGAAAAATCAAGCTTCACCTGTACGTCCACCTCCAACCGATCACATTGACCAGCTAAAAAATTCAGCTGTAGAGAGTCACAATGGGAATCTGTCATCATTTTAGCTAACCCTTTCCCTTTGATCAATTTTGTGGGCTTAATTTCTATGTCATACTCTAGAAGCATTGCAACCCATTTAGCTCTCTTCCCCTCTAGATCCGGCTGTGTAAGTATGCTTTTCACCACACTGCTGGGTACATATGCAATTATGTGGGAATGGAGGAGGTAAATTCTAAAATATTTCAAGGCCTTAACGAAAGCATAAGCTTGTTTTTTCATTATATTATACTTCAATTCTCTATCTCTCAATATTTTACTGAAGAATGCTATAGGCTGTTCTTCACCCTGAACATTTTTCTGTAGCAAAACTGCCACCACAATATGCTCTGAAGCATACGAGAACACTAAAAAATATTTCTCAAAATCTGGACTGACCAGTACAGGAGCCTCCGAAATGGCATGTTTTATATCCTTGAAATATTTCTTGGCTTCTGTCGTCCATTTTATTTCATGATCTTTCCTTAGTATATAGGTAATGTCCATCAGGATTTCGGCAAAGCTAGGGATGAATCTCTTCAATAAATTTACTTGACCGATGAAAGACTGTATTTCCTTCTTACTCCTTGGTTCCTCCACTCTCATGATGCCCTTTACCTTGTCTGGATCAATCTTGATTCCTTCCTTCCAAATGATGTGCCAAACAACTTTCCTTCTTCTAGAGCCAAGTTTTACTTAATAGGATTTAATGAGATGCTATACTTCCTGCACTTAATGAAAATCCTTTCTAAATGCCTGATATGATCCTTGACCAACCGGGAATATACAATAATTTCGTCCATGTAAATCACCACAAATTTGTCCCTTTCATCGGCAAAAGCAATATCCATGGCACATTGGAAAGTTGCTCCAGCATTCATTAATTCGAACAACATCTTTGTGTACATGAAGGTACCCCAAGGTGTGGTGAAAGTAGTTTTTTCTTGGTCTTCAGGTAGCACCTTCACCTAATTGCAACCAGAGAACCCATTCATAGTGGATATTCTTTCTGAGACCCCCACCATTTGTAGGATATGGTCCATCTTCGGTAACGGGTAATTGTCCTTCAAAGAAATTTTATTTAAGTTTCTAAAATCTACACATAACCTTATCTCCCCATTATTTTTCCGAACAGGAACCAAATTCGCTACCCATTTCGAAAACCTTGGAGTCACAATTATTTTCATATCAAACAACTTTTTCACTTCCTTTTCAATAATAGGTACTAGCTTCGGATTGATCCTCCTGAGTTTATGCCTAAATGGTTTCTCCCTAGGATTAATCGGGATAGTATGCTGTATGATGGAAGTGTAATACTCTTTGAGGTCATCATAACTCCACACAAACACATCTGTGTATTTCTTCATCAGGTTCACATGCCCTTCCTTTTCTTTAGTAGGTAGTTTCTTGGATAGTTTTATAATTTTTGGGTTACTTTCAGTGCCAATGTTTTTGTCTTCTACAACATCTGCAGCAGGCTCGACCTTTGGATCTTTGGTGAAATCATTCTAGTAAAAAAGGGACTCTAAGGGGATCAAACCTATGGGAATATGGTTTCTTTTCAACTGGACTATATCCATGCCTCCCAAAGAGTCTTTCAATTTCCTTGCTCTGACGGCCTCTTCCTCATCAGCGTCTAGGAAATTCTCGAAGTCAGCATCGTCCTCATCTATACGGGTGTTTACAAACTCACTAGACAATTCCAGAAATCTCTTGATCTGCATATCATCTTCGAAACTTGCTAATATCTGGTGTTTTTTTATATAGAATGCCTATTCACAATATCTACTTTGTATTTTCTCTTGCCTATTGTAGGGGTCTTAAACTTCCTGGCTGTAGTTTTCAGAGAGTCTGCCACCGTATTCTCATACCTAGGAATCACTTGGACTTTGTGTTCACTGAAATAATTCCCAAACATGTCCCACGCCTCATTTCGGTAAGCTCTCATTCTTGGGTGTCTAGTCTGGTAGCTATCATTCACTTGATTCATGGCCAAGCTTCGAATCTCCAAAAATTTGGACCCTTCTAGCTCCCAAATCTTTTAATGCATGTAGACCCAGCAACAAATCCTCATACTCTTCTACATTGTTAGTGCATTCAAAAACCAACTTATAAGAATAAGATTTAGTATCTCTAATGGGGGGAATTATGTACACACTTGCACCAGCACCTGCTTTAGCCACCGAGCCATCGAAATAATTCTTCCACAGTCCTCCGTCTTTCTTCTTTCTTTCTAAAGCTTCTCGTTCAATAGTCTCTTCTTTATCCTTTTTACCTTTTCGTGAAACAACAACTTTTGAGTTACAAGGAGACATATCATTGAAGAAGATAGACGACCCTAGGTCCGTATCAACAGCATAAACATGATGGATATCAGGTTGAGCCTGGATGCTCATGACATAAGGTAATATTTTCACGCTGTATAACCTTTTGTTTTCATTCTGAATAGGAATTATTGCATAGGACATATCCATTTGCGGGCTACCTTTTAGCTTTGAAGTCCAAGACCTTGACAACAAAGTACCAAACTTGGGGGGATATCGGCCATGACAACATCCATGACCACAGTTTTAGATGGCAATTTATTTAAAGATATCACCATGTCTTTGATCAAGCCCAGACATTTAACCGCTTTAGAATCAAAGGAATACAATTCTTTATAAGGCATTGTAATCTCTAACCCTAGACTCTCCACCACTACCTTTGGCATCAGATTATATGAGGCTCCTGAATCCAACATAGCGTTGTGCAAGACCATGTCATGCACATTCAAAATCATGTAAAAGGGTGGTATTTCCTCATCTTCATTGTCCACACTATCAATCTTAGATCCTAGGATAATAGTAGGGTTTTCTTCAGTTAGCTCTAAGATATCAGGGTGAGCTTCTCCTTGATTTACGATCATCTTCATTATAGTGTCCCTGTATTCTTGATTCCTCAATAATTCATTGAAATGGATTGAAATCTTCAGCTTAGCCAACTCACTTTGGAGGTTAAATATGGAATAGGTTTTGCATGGCTCCATAGATGTTGTTTGCTCCAGCTCCCTCACATTACCAGTTCCTTTTTCCACTTCTTTAGATACAATCAGCTCCTTTTGTTTCTCATTCCCTTTTCCTGGGTCGGTCTGACTACTCGAAGACTGGTTTGGGTTTAACCCCCCTTTGTTTATAGTAACGTCCCTACTTCTTAACTTGATCTTCTTGACATCATCTATAACATTACTATACCCCTTATGATATAATTCCTCTCTCAGGGTCTTATAATATACTTGTGTGGACATGTTATGTTCCTCCTCAGTCAAGTAGATTTCAGAGTCCAAATCGTCTAAATGATGAATCTGATCTTCAACAGACTCTGCCTCATCTTTGGTAGCCACATAGTTTTCAGGGAAAGGAGGTCTAATTGGCTGATCTTCTTGGTTCCTTGGATTACTCACATCCCTTTGTCTATTTGGTTGGAGTGGGAAAGGAACCGGTCTCCTAAAATTGGGATTCCTTATCTGAAGTTCATTCTGCTCTCGGTTCGTTGTCTTAGCTTCCACTGCTAGCTGGTCCATTAACTTTTTCATAGTTTTGAGCATCATTTCAAACTTTACATCACTAGATGAAGACGTAAAAGCGGTGGGGTGTGTTTCTTCACTACCTTTCCTCCTGTCAACCTCTGCCTTCGATTTTATTTTTCCACATGCCATGATATTGGCCTCTACTTCTAGGGAATCCTTGAACATGGTCGGGAGGGTGGTTGAATTTCTTTCTCTTAATAATAAAGAAAAATCATTATCAAATGCATCAGCATAATGAAGTTTAACCTCCCTGGGTGAAGTTTTGATGTCAGTAGGTATTGAGTTATAGACTCTCATGAATCTGATTGAAAACTCATGGACTGACTCAAAACCCCCTTTCTTGAGATTGTTGTATTGAGACAGGACTTGCAATGGGATTTGTTTATCGTCCCATATTTCTAGAATTATGGTTTGAAAACCATCAAAACTGAGAATAGACCTAGGTGGAAAATCTTTGTACCATTTCTTGGCTTCCCCAGAAAAACTCTAAGTGAAGAGCCTCATCTTGACATCTTCATCATCCACCTCCTCTAGGTCGATGGAGTCATCAAACTTACCTACATGGTATCTCACTGAGACATTCCCCTCCCCATCGTAGAGTGCAATTCTTTGGGCGTAGTTTAAGGGGAGGTCATGCATAACTAGAGGTAGGGATAATGGGACAAATCTAGCATAAGCCATCAGGGTCGGTCGATTGGGAGAATTTTGGGGGTTAGGACACTAGGTGTTCTGAAAAACAAGGATTGTCTCCTTATCTTTCACTGGGGTCTCAAGGTTTAGCCAGAAAGAATCAAGCAGATAGGATTTCAGTATACTAGGGCTAACCCCAACGTTCCTTATGTCAGATTCATATTTTGATTTGGTTAGTAATATTTCAGCTCTAACCCCCCATTCAGATTCTGCTATGTCATACAAATCTTTAGATGGTGATGTACCAAACAATGGAAAATTCACTTTCTCTTTATTTCTATTCCTAAGTATTTTTTTTGAAGTTTCCACACTTTGCAAAGTTTCAGGATTAGGATTACCTCTCATATGGATCCTTCTAGAAGCCAGGATACCTCGTGTAATACTGGTCGGAGTGGGTGTGGAGTCACGAGGACAAATGTACAACCTTCTTGCGAATGTAGAAATTTATGTTTGCCCTCAGAAATCTCTTTCGTGAAATCGTGTAGTTCTTGTCATTCTTCGAGGGATGATCTTCAACTCATCCTCGGCAACGATGCCAGTTTGTTAGCACTGGAATTGAACCAAATATTGCATAAGGCTCTCTCCCAGGTAACAGCAGAACCACTTTCGAAGAGAGAACTGGCCTTTTGCTCTTTCGAGAGGGATATCTCACCAAAATATAAATTGGTTGAAACAAGACATAGAACCATTGGGAGATAGAGTCAAGAAGTGTAACAGAAATATACAGAACTTATGCAGGCGATTTCAACAAAGAGTCAAGATAGCCATTCAATCACAGTCAAATTATAATTGTCTGGTGGAAAATAAGAACATGAACAGACCATCAACACAGAGCATTGGAAAATGAATTATGTATTAAATTTAGAAGAAAGCTTTAGTGGATATCTGAAACAACAGACAGAGCATATCATGTATGAATTCCAAATTGTTATACACTTATTTTAGACATGAAAGAAAACATAATGGAAGAGATAAACTGGAAAAAAAATCACATGAGAAAGGAAGCAACAAACTGTAATACAAACAACACATGAATCCCTATGTAAAATGCCGACCTCGGCTCTGCAGCTTTATTAAAATACTCTTGAAAGCATACACTGCAAAATTACATCGGTTCCAACCCTTTCTCCTTCTTCAAGAGATATATTTATAGTATTTGGGACTTCCCATTCTGAGGTTTAGGAATCAAAACTTGTTACATCTGAAAAACAACTTCCAACAAACTCTAATGTGATGCATCGGCCATGATTTACCTAAAAAACTGAAAAATGAAATATGGATTGCAAGAGAAAATATGCGCGAGAGTCTTCCATGTTTTCATCCGATGAGTGACAGCTGTACAAAGTTCCGGGAGAGGTGACCATTGGAAGGACGTGCCCATGGAGAAAAATTCCTGCATATTGTCATTGAAACTTCTATGGTTGTGTTTTAAATTTGCTCTACCCGTATTGCTAAATAGATCTCCATAGGTCGAGACCAGGAAAAGTCACAACTACCATGTCTAATGCTTGCAATTTGAGCTCCATAGTTTCTGGGTACAAGGTCTAGGGGACTTCGGCATAGGTGGCTTTAAAATCAAACAATAGTTCAAATTCACTGGCCAGCTTATCCAAAACGATCTTTCCTGACAATGATTCTTGCATATATCTAAACATGTTTTTGTCTAATCTATGATGAACCAAACATTCCAGATACTCCTTTTGAGACAATAAAGGTCCCTTATCTTTCCAGAAGAAAGGGATTCCTCTGTCTACCAGTGGTCTGAATAGACTGATAACCTCCTAGACCTTGTGCTCAACAATCCCTATTTTGGCTTGTATAGTTTCCAACATCCTATGTTTAGCAATTACCTTTCTATCCCCAGAGATGACAACAACCCTATTCTGGATACCGTATCGATTGGCCAAATCGTCTGACAAGGTGCTTAGGAATGTAATGGCATTTTTCGCTATTGCTACTGGTCTTTTCTACACTTCATCTAATATTGTCAGAACCTTTTTCTTGGCCTCTATCATAGCATTTTCCCGGTCTGCAATGAAATCTATATAAGGTCGGAACTTGTCAGCTTATGCAATTATTTGATCCCAATTCAAATGTCTAGTGCCTTGCAAGGCCAATTTACCGACCACCTGTTGTCTTAACTTGGCATTTTGTTGTGCCAATCCTTGGAATTTCTCTTCTATCTTTTCCTTTTCTTGTCTATCTTTACCTTTTTCCTTTTCTAGTTCCTCAATCTGCTGATTTAACTTAATAAGATTTGTATCATTTAGGCCTATCTAGGACACTGCTCTTGTTATACCAAAATCCTGTCACTGTCATGTGATAAGACATTTGACATATCTACTTGCCCTGAATCCCAGCTTCTGGAGTGGAAACTAAATGGTTTTTTATCAATATGTCATACAAATTCCCAGCACCGCGCATGCCCCTTTATCCAGGAGCAGTACCCCTACTTGCACCGCCTTTCATTGGTTGTCCACAGGCGGTGCCACTAGCCATTGCCCTTAGTCCATAGGCGGTTATTACCAGAACTGCTCAGTCAAAGAAGGAGAAGCACGGTACCCTAGGTAAAAAGGGAAAAAGAGAATTTTCTCGAAGCTTCTAGATGATAAGCCTTGTGTGCTGCCTTATCCCTACTGTTGTGGGTTGGTTGAGCTCAAGATCCCTCATCCTAGGATATTAGAAGCCACCTCACCAACTAATTTCTCAACCATCTCTATCCATTAAAGACCTATAAATATGAGCTCATAGCCATGGTTGAGGGGAGAACATTTGAAGGTATTGTTATGCTGTTGGATTGATTCTTGGCCCAAGATCATCTGGAGAGAGCATAGAGAGCTAGAGTTGGAGATTTTGGGGATGAAGATCTGGTTTCATGGAGATGCATGTCAACACTAAGGCTTGGTTGTAAACTTCTTCATTTTTCTAATGCAAGTTGATTTTTGTCCCACATATGATGTTGTTGTTGTGATTTTGCATATATATGTTGCTATATTCCTTAGTCACTAGCATAGATTAGTATATCATATTCTGGTTGCTTTGATTCGTTTCGTGTTGAGATTTTTTGTAGGTACACAGGTGAACTGTCAAAGCCTTGTATTCCAGATATCTATAGTGTCTAGGGAGAGTCTTCAACCTCTGTCCTCTATTTGTTCTAGATCTGAACCATTTAGACCAGTGGAACACCTTGCTGTCCGCAGGAGGTGAAATATTCCAGCTAATTTAATCTGGCGACTCCACTAGGGAGTAGCATATTAGTTGTTCTGATCTTCCTCTGTCTGCAACTCTTGTCCAAATCCAGGATCCGTTTTCTTTAACTCTCTTCAGTCAGATCTGCTTTCTGACTTACTTCATTTGGGTTTGAAATTTCTGGATCTGTTCAGATCTGAGTCATTTCGGTCTTTTATGTTCTGTTTCCACATTCAATTCGACAGTATTTACCCTGATCTAGTCTTTTTTTTAATTGATCCATCGTTCTCTTTGTGTTTTGGATTTTTATAGGGAACCACACATGTTCTATTGGCAAGGAGCGGTGCCACCGCCTGAGTCTAGTTAGCAGTATGTGGTGCCACCTCCTGAATCCAGTGAGCAAGGAGTAGTTCTACCTCAAAACCGCCTATCAGCAGCTTCATCTGCGTGGTGCCAGGTAGGCCTTGTTCTAGACTTTGAATTTTGATTTTTGTGTGTTTTTGGCTTACTTTTTGATGAAAATGAAGTGTACTTTTGTGTATTCTGCAGTCGCTTTGAGTGTTATATTCCCTCTGCAGTCAAAGAGAGTTTGTGTTTCTTGCATTGGAGTTTACAATCTTTTCTTTTCTTGAAACCTCTTGCTCCTTTCTGTAGATATCATTCATTGGAATTGGAAATATACATTTCATTTTTGTGAATAGGTTTCAGTTTGTTTCAGACTTGGAATGCATGAATGATCCATTTTGTTTTTAGTCTTTCTTTTCTTGGGTGATTCTTGTTTCCTTTTGCATGCTGATTTTTTTAGTGCTTGGTAGGAAAGATTGGTTCTTCATTTCCTTGTCTGTTTCAAAGAGAAGTTTTAGTTTTCTCTCTCCTTTGCTTTATTCGCAAGCTTGTTGAGTGATTTTCTTCTTGTTTCGTGCATGATTGTTCAAGATTCTAGATCTTACTTTCATTGAGAAGAAACATCTATTTCATCTTTGCGTGCATTAGAGTTAGATTTTTTTGGAAAATTTAGTGAAATCATCTTTCCATTGAGTTTTTATGCATCTTTCTCAAGAATGAAAAGATAGGAAACATTTTGATTTATGTTATATGTTCTCTAGATCTCTTTTTTTATTTTTTGCTTTAAAATATTGATTGGGGTGCATTGATATTTCACTTTTCATTTGAAAAGATAGAATTGCATTTGCATTTGGGTGTGCATTTTTGGGAAGAAAAGTAAATATCTCTCCCTCTCTTAGGTAGAATTTCATTGAAGAGGAAAACTTGCATTATCATATAGATGAGTGTGCATCGTCTTTAATTTCAAGTTTTCACTCCATGGTTCCACCTAAACGCACAAGATAAAATTAATGGTAGTACTAGGTTAAAACTTTTAGCAATTTGAGTGATAAGTTAGAGACGTGTTCGGGCGTCGTTAAACGTAGGAGCTGTCGTTATTTGTCAACATTACATCCCTGGACTCGTGCGGTTCTTCCACATACCGTCAGTATATCAAACGGCCTTTCATGTACCCTTGAGGTATATAGAAAGGTACTTCATGTACTCGATTGTATATCGAAAGGCCCCTTGTGTATGGTTATGCATTAGACAACACTACTACCGATTTTAGCTCCCTCATACCTTATGTATATCAAGAGACCCTTTTAGGAATCCTCAAACCATCTGAGTTATCCTTTTGTCCTGTCCTATGAGGTTCCTGACTCTTATCCACTCCTTTCACATGTTTGTTTGTTGCTTTTAGTTTGAGTAGTACTTGCTTGTGTGTGGTAGTTAGGGGGTTATTAGAGAGTTTAGAGATGGCATCCTCATCTAGGAATACCACTCAAGAGGTCCCTTTCCAAGGTGTACCTTTTGTATTCCCTCCAAGTGAAAGTATTGGTCCTCCCTTTATTGCCACTCTAAATCTTCTTGGGTTAACTATAGGGTTACCGATATAGTTGTTTAATCCGGTAATTCCTGTTACACCTAATGTCTCAAATGTCACCTCTTCTCCGCGAGAGGGTCGACCTCAACCTAATACCATTCCTTCTTCGCCAATTGTGGCTCCATCTCTTTCTTGTTCTTTGCTTGAACAAAGCTCTATGGTTAGTATTCATGTGGATAAGAAGAAGAAGAAAGGGAAGGGTAAAAAGAAGAAGGATAAGAAAGAGAAAAAGTAGCAACGATCTTCTCTTGATGGTTCTCATTCTAAGAGAACACCTAGAAAACCCAAGTTCCCTTGTAAGCTTTGCAAGGGGGACCACCTTCTTAAGGAGTGTCTCGGTCTCTCCCGTGTACAAGAAGAGTGGTCTAAAAGGTCCAAACCGTCTGTGTCATCAACCTTTGATCATCATGTTGATGATACTCCCTCAAACCAATGACCCATTGGTAAAAGGTCGTAAGGATAAAGTCTTATATCCTTGTTTGATATGCAAGGCTATGCATCATAATTTTCTTTGTCAAAGCATGGACAAATATTCGCTTTGTTTGGAGAATATTAATGATCATCAACAAGTGATAGTAAGTTATCCCTCGATCCCCCACTGGTTGACCAAGTGGTCAATTCAGATTTATCTGTGGTTGATATCACTCTTCCTTTGAAGAGTGAAGTTAAAGTGGTCGAGTCGATGTCATTTCCACCCGATCCCGCTCTTTCATCAGAGAATGTTAAGACTGAAGTAGTCATTTTGACCAAATCTTTGTCTTGTTCTTCTCTTCTAGTAGAGAATGAACTTAAACCTGCTAAAGTTTTTATGCTTCATTCTGATTGTTCTCGATAAGAGGAAATTTTGTCTGTTTTAACAGAACCCTCTCCGAGTAGTGAGGTTATTTCCTTTGACTGGAGTAACCTAATAGAATCTTATCTTCATTCGAGTGTTCCTTTCCAGATAGTTGTGAATGTTACTGCTAGGCAGATACTTCGCACTATTGTTGACGAAGGGGCTTCTGTTAGTATTCTATCCTCAACTGCTTGGCAAGCTTTAGGTTCTCCTCAGATTGTGCTAGCTATCGATCAGATACTGGCTTTTAATCACAGACCTACTGCACCTTTAGGGACCTTTCCTTGTTTTCCTATTACATTAGGAGGGAAAATTGTCTGTATTGATGTTATGGTGGTCCAAGGTCCTTTAGATTTCAATATTCTCCTTGGATGTGATTATGTTTATGCCATGAAGGCTGTTGTGTCCACACTCTTTAGAGTTATGCATTTTCCCCATGATGGGAAGATTGTGACCATTGATCAACTTTCCTTTGTTACACCTGACCATCACATTAATCCTAGTAATCAAACTACCCTGAAAGTGCCACATGTTCTTGTGGTTCCTTCCCCTTCTTCTAGTTAGCTTCTTCCCATCATAGGTAAAATGGGGGGCATGGCTCTAGTCTATGGAAATCATAATGGAGCTAAGTCACTAGCTTTTATGAAATGGGGGCAACCTACCAACCTTTGGATATCATGTTCAGTAGGAGCAGGTTTTAGAGCATAGTTTACCCTATGGTTTCAAGCTTGTTAAAAAATAAAACCACTCCTTAAGCATAGTTTATGCTTTTGGTTTCAAGCTTGCATAAAAATGAAACCATGTCTAGAGCATAGTTTACTTTTGGTTTCAAGCTCGTTAAAAAATAAAACCACTCCTTAAGCATAGTTTACGCTTTTGGTTTCAAGATTGCATAAAAATGAAACCATGTTCTGAGCAAAGTTCCCATTCTATGTCAAGCTCGTTAAAAAATGAAATAGCACTTGACCATCATGTCAGTTTTTCCTGAGCAAAGTACCCATTCTGTGTCAAGCTCATTAAAAAATGAAATGGATTTCCTTAAGCATAGTTTACCTTTTGGTTTCAAACTTGCATCAAAATGAAACCATGTTCCAAGCATAGTTACCTTATGGTTCAAGCTTGTGTAAAAATGAAACAGATCCCCTTCCCTTGAGTCAATTCTTCACTTTAGTGTAAGAACTTGAACCTTCTTTTCACCTGCCCGATTCTTGTTCTTCCTACCCCCTATTGATAATTTTCACATTAGTAACCAGGTTTTTAGGTTGGGTATGGAAGAAGAATCGTTAAATGAAACGAAGCTTGGGGGCATGTCGAGCCGCTAGCAACCATGCTAGGGGTAAGCTTCGCTAGAAATCATGCTGGGGACAAGATTCCAACCTCTGTATACCATGTTAATGGGATTTTTCAAGCATAGTTTACCCATTGGTTTCGACCTTGCGTAAAAATGAAACCAATTTTTGAGCATTCTTTCAACTAATCTTAGAGCTCGTTAAAAACAGTAAGATGGTGTTGAGCTTCCTTTTCATTTTCCGTGCTCTGGTTAAAACATGAAAAGTGGTTTGAGCTTAGTTTATTAATTTTTCATGCTCTGGATTCAAACATGAAAAAGGTTAATGGAGTCTCCTTTAAGCTCTTTTCAGACTCCCTAAATATGAAAAGATCGTCGAGCGATCTTGTCTTCTTCACGCTCATTAAAGTATTTGAAGAGTCGTCCATCCAACGGTAGGTTATCTCTTTTTCGGTTCGGATTGGACTATTTACGAAAAAGGATCACTCCAGCCAATCATGACTGGAAGAGTTCTCTAAGGTATGATTTTATACTTTTTCGTGCCTTAGAGACTAAATCATATGAAAAAGGACCCCCATGGAGTTTTCTTTCGTATTCGTTCAGACTCTCTAAACATGAACGATACCGAGTTTTCTTTGAGTGGACTTGTTAAATTAAACATTGAGAGACCCGTTTTGGGAATGAACCCCTCCTCTCTCAGGTTCATAAAACATAGGAGACTAGACTTGTATTTTGACAAGCTATATCGAGTGTTTGTTACCCTCTTTGAACTCATAAAAGTGAAAAGAGGCACTCATCGATCATGATGGGCAAAATGGGAAGGGAATCATTTTGTAAATAATGGCAGTTGTTTGTCATTACCTTTGAACCTGGCACTTGTCTGCACAATCATTTCAGTCAATTGGGTATTCAGCTGATCTCTGTGACGATCCACTTTCATGAGTCATGTCAATCCTTTGGGTCTTTCAAAAGAATGCATTTTCCACTGTCGCATTGTGTATCTGTCCTGTCTAGTCATGTTGCCAAGTCATTTTGTCATGGCGCCCGATGTTCAAAGGAGAACTGAAGAAGTTTTACCTCTGCAGTCTACACAGTCTTTGTGTCAGTATCTTTGAGTCAGTCATGTGGTTACTACATTCACATCATTCCAGAACTATGTTCTGAGTTTCGTGTCATCGATGTGGGACTCATCATGGCCCTCCTTCGACGAGAATATTCTCGTTGACATCAGCTCATCATCCGGGAAATAGTCTTAGAAACAATATTTAGTACCTTGAGATCTGTATGCCTTAATGACAGATTCTCTCGCTCTCGACATAGGTTCACATCATTGACCTTTGATTGATAGAATCGACTGGGTGTTCGACATCAGCACATCTATTCGCACTCAGAATATTGTACTATAGTACCTTGGGAATCATTGACATTAATGGTGATCTCCCTCGCACTTGTTAACGGTTCACATCATTGGCCGGTAATCAAGTGGTTTCTACCATGTTCGACTTCAGATCATTGTAATCACATGGATAAAATCGTATTTTGTGGAAGACGAGATGAAGACCTTGGGAATTTGTTTAAAAGCGCTCATTGCTTTTTCCCTAGGTTGCGATGGAGTTTTGTATATCTAGCATGGATCCACATTTGTATGGTCGTGGCTATGCTCAAATTTGCATCTGTATGACATAGATCTATGTTGTATGTCTGGTAGTTATGTCCAAGTTTGAGTCCTCTATCACATGGATCTACACTGTATTCTAGTAGCCATGCTTTTTTCTTCCACTCATGGATCTGCCTTGTATTGGTCTACAGCTATGAGTTTGGTTACTTGTGTCTATGAGTCAACATACTGATGTACTACAGATGCCTACTTGAATGCATACTTCAATCAAGCTGACATTTTCATCTCCTAGCAACGACTTGTTCTCAAAGCTCTTGTTTATCGTATCACTCTAAGACTCATGCTTTGGGGGGCATCCTGTTATACCAAAATCCTGTCACCATCATGTGAAAAGACATTTGACAAACGTACTTGCCCTGAATCCTAACTTCTGTAGTGGAAACTAAATGGTTTTTTATCAATCTGTCATACAAATTCTTAGCACCGCGCATGCCCCTTTATCTAGGAGAGGTACCCCTGCTCGCACCACCTTTCATCAGTTGTCCACAGGCAGTGCCACCGCCCATTGCCCTTAGTCCATAAGCGGTTATTACCAAAACCGCTCTGTCATAGAAGGAGAAGTGCAGTACCCTGGGTAAAAAGGGAAAAAGAGAAGTTTCTCGAGGATTCTAGATGATAATCCTTGTGTACTTCCTTATCCCTACTGTTGTGGGTTGGTTGAGCTCGAGATCCCTCATCCTAGGATCTTAGAAGCCACCTCACCCACTAATTTCTCAACCATCTCTATCCATTAAAGCCCTATAAATATGAGCTCATAGCCATGGTTGAGGGGAGAACATTCGAAGGTATTGTTATGCTGTTGGATTAATTATTGGCCCAAGATCATTTGGAGAGAGCATAGAGAGCTAGATTCAGAGCTTTTGGGGATCAAGAGCTAGTTCCATGGATATGCATGTCAACACTAAGGCTTGGTTGTAAACTTCTTCATATTTCTAATGCAAGTTGATTTCTGTCCCACATATGATGTTGTTGTTGTGATTTCACATATATATGTTGCTATATTCCTTATTCACTAGCATAGATTAGTAGATCATATTCTGGTTGCTTTGATTCCTTTCGTGTTGAGCTGTTTTGCAGGTACATAGGTGAACTGTCAAAGCCTTGTATTCTAGATATCTACAGTGTCTAGGGAGAGTCTTCAACCTCTGTCCTCTATTTGTTCTGGATCTGAACCATTCAGACCAGTGGAACACCTTGCTATCTGCAGGAGGTGAAATATTCCACCTAACAAATCTAGATGAGCATAGCCACATAGGTTCACATCATTAACCTTTGATCGATAGAATTGACTGGGTGTTCGAAATCAAGACATCTATTTGCACTCAGTAGATTGTACTAGAGTACCTTGGGAATCATTGACATTAATGGTGATCTCCCTCGCACTTGTTAATGGTTCACATCATTGGCCGGTAATCAAGTGGTTTCGACCATGTTCGACTTCAGATCATTGTAATCACATGGATAGAATCGTACTTTGTGGAAGACAAGACAAAGACCCCGGGCATTTGTTTAAAATCACTCATTTTGTTTTCCCCAGGTTGCAATGGAGTTTTGTATATCTATCATGGATCCACATTTGTATGGTCGTGGCTATGCTCAAATTTGTGTTTGTATGACATAGATCTACATTATATGTCTAGTAGCTATGTCCAAGTTTGAGTCCTCTATCACATGGATCTACGCTGTATTCTAGTAGCCATGCTTTTTTATTCCACTCATGGATCAGCCTTGTATTGGTCTGCAGCTATGAGTTTGGTTACTTGTGTCTATGAGTCAACATATTGATGTACTACATATGCCTACTTGACTGCATACTCTGATCAAGCCGACATTTTCATCTCCTAGAGACGACTTGTTATCAAAGCTCTCATTTATCATATCACTCTAAGACTCATGCTTTGGGGGGCATCCTGTTATACCAAAATCTTGTCACCATCATGTGATAAGACATTTGACATACCTACTTGCCCTGAATCCCAACTTCTGGAGTGGAAACTAAATGGTTTTTTATCAATATGTCATACAAATTCCCAGCACCATGCATGCTCCTTTATCCAGTATCAGTACCCCTGCTCACACCGCCTTTCATCGGTTGTCCATAGGCAGTGCCACTGCCCATTGCCCTTAGTCCATAGCCAATTATTACTAGAACCACTCTGTCATAGAAGGAGAAGCGCGGTACCCTGGGTAAAAAGGTAAAAAGAGAAGTTTCTCGAGGATTCTAGATGATAAGCCTTGTGTACTGCCTTATCCCTACTGTTGTGGGTTGGTTGAGCTCAAGATCCCTCATCCTAGGATCTTAGAAGCCACCTCACCCACTAATTTCTCAACCATCTCTATCCATTAAATCCCTATAAATATGAGCTCATAGCCATGGTTGAGGGGATAACATTTGAAGGTATTGTTATGCTGTTGGATTGATTCTTGGCCCAAGATCATTTGGAGAGAGCATAAAGAGCTAGAGTTAGAGCTTTTGGGGATGAAGAGCTAGTTTCATGGAGATGCATGTCAACACTAAGGATTGGTTGTAAACTTCTTCATATTTCTAATGCAAGTTGATTTTTGTCCCACATATGATGTTGTTGTTGTGATTTTACATATATATGTTGCTAGATTCCTTAATCACTAGCATAGATTAGTAGATCATATTCTGGTTGTTTTGATTCATTTCATGTTGAGCTTTTTTGCAGGTACACAGGTGAACTGTCAAAGCCTTGTATTCTAGATATCTACAGCATCTAGGGAGAGTCTTCAATCTCTGTCCTCTATTTGTTCTGGATCTGAACCATTCAGACCAGTGGAACACCTTACTGTCCGCAGGAGGTGAAATATTCCAGCTAACAACTCTAGAAAGAGAACTGGTGTCTATTTCCCCAGCTACACCTACGGACTGAATTGCAATCTCTGCACCTCTTCCTTGAAGCTCCCTTTCTTTTATTACTAATGTGGCCTTTAATTCTGATTCACTCTTCTTCAAAATCTAGATGTCTACTTCCCACTGCCTTTCCTTTTCTTCAAGCTTCAGTAGCTTGGCTTTGTAGTCAGTAAGCTCAACATTCAATGTCTCTTTCTCTTTTTTGAAATCAGTCAACTCGTATGTCTGAGTGAGCTGGGTAGAAGGGATTTTCAACTTATTTTTTAGTATCTGTATCTCTTTCTCTTTATCGTTAAACAATTTATGAGCCAAAACTCCCTTAGATGGTGGTCCCTCTGTTTGTATTGCTTCATTTTGAAAATTGTTGATTTGGGCCTTGAGGGATTTGTTCTCCACTCTTACCTTCCTCAAAATATCCAAAGTATTTGTTTTACTCCCCTATAGCTTAGACATCTATATTGTGGCCTTCAACATTCTAGAATTCAAGATATCCTCGGTTTCTTTGTTGAGGTGTATTATGTCAGTAGTGGGAACCTTTGCGAGGTTCACATTAAACTATAACACCTTGTTTCCCATTGTCAAAGCTAAGCTAAGGGTGTTAGTGGCATGATCCCTTACAGTATTTAATGCCACGTTTGGGTAAGGAAACTGCATTACCTCGCTATACAGCTTTGCTGTCTCTTTAAAAGTTTTATCAGCCCTTTCCCAGTAAGAGTCTAGCCAATCTTCTTTCGATGCATGCCTGTTTGGATTCTGCCCGTCAAATACATATTCTTGGATTTGCAATTTGGCTACCTCAGGATATTCCTATTTTTATTTTTTCTCCATATTCTTCTTCTTCATCTGCCCCTTTGTATTTCTCTTTTTAACCTGCACTAACTATTGCCCCTGTTCTATTTTCTATTTTTTGGGCATGTTGGCTGTGTCTACCTTTCTACTCTCCATAGGTTCTGGACATCCTCTTTTTATTGAACTCACTGAATAGCTGACGAATGATGAGACATTCCCGGCTATTGCAACTACTTTGGACAATTCTCTTTGGGGAGAAGCTACCCCTGGCAGGGGTGAGCCAGTGCTTCGTTCCATGCTCGTGTCCATCAAGGTAGGATTAGGGAAATCATCCCAGTTTGCTGCTTCCCTGAGTCTGGGTATTTCAGTGTGTTCAAAAGGATTGCACTTGTGAGCCTTCCTCCTTTTGGAAATTATTTGATGGGGGTCGTAATTCACAGCTTATTCCAGAGAAAACCCCATGTCCTTGAGTAAGTTGGCAACCAGTGGCAAAGTAACTCTCCTCCGGACTCTATATGGTCCCACATCTTATGGGAAAATCAAATTTGAGCTCTTTTTATAGTTCAAGAAGTGCTCTTCCTCGATAGTGAGTCTTTTCTTGATCAATTCCAGGGAGAAAACCCTGGCAGTTAGAAAAGCTAGCAGAATGTAGGATTGATGCACAAAGCCGTACAATATTATGATTGTTCCGAATTCTACTAGGAACTAGTATCCTATCCTCTTTCTATGGGACAACTGTAGTATTCACCTCATCTCAGGAAACACCCTAGGTGGCCTTTCCTAAAAGAACAGGTCGTACACTTCGGCCATCAACTGGTTCATGAATTTACAATAGTCCGTGGCCATATCACTAGTGATTTCTAATTCAGGTACTTGTAGGTATTCTTCGTTATAAGCTATAAACATCCTCAGCAAAAAGGACTGGAATCTGAATACTTTAGTGCCGTGGAAATTCGCTAACTGAGAATGGATTTTCTTGGCTAGGAACTCATCAAAATTAAGACGACAAGACTGATAATATTTCCCGGGCAATTCAAGTTCGGCTAGACAAGTACTCAAGAGGAACAATAGACTCAACAATGACTCTATGACATAAGCATCGATATCTAGACCTAAAAATTGACTGGCCCGGGATATACACTACTCAGTTTCTTCATTAAATTGGCTAAGGTCGATGGGGTATGACAGGTTGATGAATTCACCATTGGGTGTTGAACAAGCCTTCAAGAAGGCTTCTCTACTTTCGTTGATATACTCTCTAAAGAAACGTATAATATTTTCCTCTTGGTATTTTTGGGATATATCGACAAAATCATCTGTGATGTGTAGGGTTTTACGAACGACAGAAGCCTGGAATGAAAAAAGGATTTTGGACTTTGACGTATTCATAATGACTTCTTCGGTGACACGAAAATTGTTTGCACACCATTAGAAAAACTCAGGGAAATGGGGGGTTTGGTCAACAGAGAAAAAATAGAAAAAATATTTAAAAACACCACAGGTATCTCTACTTTGGTCCTTAAGAATTTTTAATTTACCCTTGGTGGCTTCAATGGATTCCCCCACCAAGATGGTATCGAAAATCTTGACATTCTCATCTATGAGACTTTCATCTACCCTTCGACATGCGACCTCTGGTTCTATATTATCTCTCACCTCTACCACTTCTACTTCTCCTACCATATCCATTTTCAAATAGCATTGAGGAAGTATCAGGGGCCTACCTTGATTTTTAGCACAGTCTCCTGATTTGTCCGTGCTGGCACTCTATATGCGATCGGGTATTTAGCAGTTTCAAGGCTTTGGAAAAGACAAACATTTCCAACTCCACGTAGATCCTTTTATAGCTTTCTATACAGCATAAACTTCGTGCCATTCCCACGCAGTTTGCACCATGGATCTTTCTCCTTGCGATCTAAGGCTTTAGTATGTGAGGTCCTTTACGCTACATTCTTGCTCATCTCATGCATGTGCAGCTTAATCTAGGAAGGCTTACCTCTACCATCGATATCCGACTCCCCTTCATTAAGGCCATTCATATCCAAAAGCTTTAACATTTTACCTACTTTTCCCTTCTTGATCTGGTGAGTGACTTTACCTCACGGTATGCTTCTTATCCGTCGATCAAGATCGAATTTTCATCATGACCGTCGATCCGAGCGAGCCCTACCACTTTTTGTGATGCGAGATCCTAACCCCATCCGCTCTATTTTAGATTGCGAAATAAACCATTCCCATAGATCTATCTCCGCTCTTGTAGTGACCGTCGATCTAAGCGGCTGGTGCCACTTTTCACGATTTGAAATTGTGACTATGTCCTTGCTAGTTCAGGATGCGAAATCATTTATGGTCATGGATCTTCTTGTATCCCAATCTCAGCCATCAGATGCTCCACTTTTTAACCTATTTCGCGATTCAAAAAAGTGGCTTTGGCCAAGCATGTTTTTTGTGCGAAATGATTTGACGTCGTTGATCTATCTTCATATCAATTTCAGCCTTCTATTATGACTCCCATTTAATTCCTTCAGTGCATCCGACATCCCTTGCTTTACCTTGCATCTATGATTCATGAAATTCCTTGCCACCTTCAATCTTTATTACTTCAAATTGAGGCCGCCAATTTACGTTGTCATTTACTTCATTTCCACCGCAACCTATTCTAATGGTTGAATTTTGTCTCGTAGATGCCATCAACATCCCTGCAAACTCCAAGGATTCCATCCCAGCACTTTTTGATAGGATCAGATTCCCACTTATAATAAAAATTTTGATATGGCGTTAACAGCTTCTATTCCCAATTTGAGGATGCCTTCACTTGATGGCTTTGCCAAGTCATTAATACAGGAGCAAGAAAAGTTGTTTAGATGGGATTCCTCCAAACTTCCAAGAACCAAGCTCTATTGATGACAACCTCTACCAATGCGCAAGATAAAGGGAGGCACAAGGGGAAGGATCCTAAAGCATATGATTCGAAGCCTAAAGAGAGTTAGAATTCTTTCGAAGGAGATTCAGGCTCCGAGAGAAAGAAAAAGTTTGAAAAATCAAAGTGTCCCTATTGTATGAGGGGTTTTCATCCTGAAAACCAATGCATGGAGAAGCAGATTGACTAGTTGTTCGCTCTCTTCAAGCAGAACCATATTGCTTTTCCACAAAGAGAAAAGAATTCTAATGATGGACAATCAACAGATGATCATGAAAGGTGGCATGCCTTGAAAGTTTTCCTCTCTCGGTCGACATCCTACTTGATTAATTTTGGAGCATCCAACCACATGGTTTGCTCCAAGGATTCCTTCACTAATCTCAACCTCACAGGAGGGCTTAATATTCATATGGGTGATGACTCCTGAATTCTAGCAGCAGGAAGAGGTTCCATTAAAAGCCAACATGGTGAGTTCAAAAATGTTCTCTATCTTCCCTCTCTTGCAACTAATTTGTTGTCTGTTTATCAAATGACTCACACTAGCTCACCAAAGCAAGTGGTATTTGGGACTAACTCAGTAGATATCACATAAATATCAGCTGGGAAGACTATAGCAGAAGGAATGGCAGATCATGCCTCCAAGGCATATGCTTTCTCTCATTTTATTTTATACTCAGATCCAGTACAACCACAACTTCTATTCAAAGCAGATGAAGGCATTAAAACTCCTTTACTTCATATTGCAGATACAGATTTATTGTCTAACATTTGAGATTCAGATTGAGATTAAGAAGAAGAGGAAGAACAACATGATTCAGATATTGAGTTTACACCTCAAAGAGATCTATATATAGATTCATTATCCACCTCATCTCAATAGCCTAAATGGGCCCAACAACTCATTGAATCAGCTAGGGATGGTGCTAGGGATCTAGATGATAAGAGAAGAACGAGGTCCCAGTATCAGAAAGAGAATATTTCATTGTCCCACACAGATCCACTTCTCCTTGAGAGGTGCTTCATGATGTTGGGGTAATATCCTCAAACATTCAAAGAATATTTCCATGATCCTAGATGGCAAGAAGCTATAGGTGAGGAATTTTATTCGCTTCATGAAAATAAAACTTGGGAACTTGTCTCCTTACCTCCAGGGAGGAAACTTGTTTAGTGAAAATGGGTCTACAAGACCAAGATAGCCTCTGATGGAACCAAAACCAAGTACAAGTCTTGGTTGGTGGCCAAAGGATACTCTTATGTTCATGGATTGGACTACAATGAGACATTTGATCTAGTAGCTCGAATGGATTCCATCAGACTAGTCTTGGAAGTTGCAGCTTCCAAGAGATGTTAGGTACATCACATGGATGTGAAAAGTTCTTTCCTCCATGGTGACTTGAAGGAAGATATTTACATGAAACGACCTAAGGGTTTATTGATGACCCTTCCTTAGTTTTCAAACTGAGGAAATCACTGTATGGACTCAAATAATCCCCAAGGGCATGGTACTCCAAAATGGGTGCCTTCCTCATGTCACAGAAATTTGAAAGATGAAAATAATATTATAATGTTTACATGCAAAAGAAAGATGGATTCTTTCTATGATTGTGCTTTATGTGGATGACTTGCTCATTACTAGCAGCTTTGTTGCTGGATTCAGAGGCATCACGTCATCCCTGAACAAAGTTAAGACACTTCATTGGTCTCGAAGTAAGTCAAAAGACTTCGGGAATCATGATCTCACAGTCCAGATACTCATCAGACATGCTCAAGAGATTTCACATGGAATACTATAAGGAAACCCCTCGTCCTTTCCTATCTGGCATTAGGCTAGAGGAAGGTGGCTCTACACCTTTTCTAGACAACACTCTTTATAGACATCTCATTGGGATCCTTCTATATATCACACATTCAAGACCAGACATATCCTATGTTGTGAGTGTTGTTTCTAGGTACATGCAGGAGCCACATGAGCTGCATTGGAAGGGAACAAAGAGGATCTTGCGCTATGTGCTGGGTACTAGAGATTAGGGGATTCATTATGCATCTGGTTCACAAATTGATCCCATAGGATTCACAGATTCAGACTGGGTAGGAGATGGGAATGATAGGAAATCCACTTTAGGTTATGTGTTTATGATCGGATCTGGGCCAATTTGTTGGTCCAGCAAGAAGCAAGCAACACTTGCACTCTCTCCAGTAGAGGCAGAGTATCATGAGCTGTGAATATATCTATTTAGGCAGTTTTGCTACATGGCATCTTGATAGAATTTGGGATTCGCACTTCACCTTCAGTGGAAATTTATTGTGACAACCAGAGCACCATAAAAATTTCCAGTGATCCAATTTAAAATCAAAGAACAAAGCACATTGAGGTTCACATGCATTATATTCGGGAACTCGTGCATGGAAAAACTACCACACTGCATTACTATCCTATAGAGGATCATATTGCAGACATTTTCACCAAGTCCTTCATTGAAAAGATATTTTCCTTTCTCATGTCTCTTTTAGGTGTAAAGGCTTGATTCATTATTCATGTTCCTTCTTATTTTGCGGGGCGGGGGGGTTCCCATGAGGTTTTACCCTATTTCCTCGGTTTATTAAGCAACTTTTTTTCATTCTTTTAGATTTGTATATGGGTGACTTTTGGCCTTGTCCAGGGTCCGTAGTTGTCCAAGTTAGGATTAAGGGGGGGTGTTAGGATTTATAATCCTCCCTTGTCCAAACTGGTCTATTAGATTATATTTTCCTAACTTAGGATTCATTTAGTTATTATTGGTTCGACTAGTACCATTGGGTCCAATTGGTCTAATGGGGACACATCTACCAGTCACTAGAGTGTGGAGAACACAGATAGAGGATAACTACAACTGATTGCACATACATGCATCGGTTTATACGCCTCCTAGACCAATCCCTACAATTTAGGATCCACTATGAGTGTCAGCACCAACCTCCTTCAGTTATTAGCAGTCGGTGACTAGTCAAGATTAGTTATGCTTTAGTTACATTCAGTTAGATTTCCTCCAGTTCAGTTAGTGCTAGTCTTGCATGGATGGATGTGGGAAGGAGCCTATTCTCACCTACTTCTCACCTACCACATCAGTTAGACTAATTTAACTAATTATAACTGATTGAGAGACTGAATTAAATAAGTGGAGCTTAGCTAGTGAGCTCCGATAGTGATTTAGACACTTCTAGTTAGCCATGTAGTCATATTGGGTTGGTATATTCGAATCATATCCACATGATTCGAATTCTCCTTTATGTAACACTATTGTATACTGCTGGGATTAATGAAGTTTATACTGTAATTATACAAAGCAATGCAAGTTTGTTTCCTACGAGATTTGTTCTGTACAGTGGGTATTACTCATTCCTTTTGCATTACATAATAATTAAAATCTAATGGCACTCATTTCCTGAAGATCACTGGCACATTAATTATAACACTTCTAAGAAATGGTTACTATGAATAAAATACATTTAAATTACTATATTTAAAACATAAGAAGACATGCATTAGAACATTTAACCGGGTTTATGATAATTCTTCGTTTAGAAATCCTAAATCATGTAACATTACAAACCTTATTACACAAATCTATGATTCGAGTATGGATTCCCAAATAGAAGTTTTTTATAAAATCTTAAGATCAAGAATCTACGCATGCTACTTAATGTCAATTTATTTCAAATGATAACATACATTAGAAAATATAATAAGAACATATGTATCATACCATTACTATAAAAAATAAAATATGATTCATAATTAACTTTGAAATTTTACTTTAAACAAGTTTAGCATAGATAAGAAGTAGAATAGGGAACCTGACACCACTGTTGGGAAAAAAAATTGGAATAGTCGTTCCTCCAAACCAACTCCTAGAGAAGCCAAGTCTCACTTGCTCCAGAACCCTTGAGGATTCCTCCTGCATCTTGAGTTCTCACTCAACAAATTTCACAACTTGTCTTTTCCCCTTGTGGGTCAACAAACATTCTTTCAACAACTACTTCAGTTTTGATTTCTTCTAGTATTTTCAATTAACAGTAAGAATAATCCATTACATCTATTTTTGACTTTCTTGTCAAAAATATTTAAAAAATAAAATATTAAAAAAGAATAATAATTTATTTTAATTTGGTGTTTTACAGTATATCACACAACTTGTAAGAAATTGACAAGCCAAAGTCCATTTCGACTGGTGTATGGACAATAGTTTGTTCTCCGATGGAATACATTGTACCTAGTCTAAGAATAGTTGTGATTACTGAAATGATTAATGTTGGTGCTGTCGAAGACAGATTATCACAACTTATGCAGTTGGAGGAAGAGTGCTTCATCACAGCTTATCATCAGAATGTTGAGAAGGCATGACATAAAGCATGGCATGGGAGACACATCAAGAATAAGCAATTTTAGGTCAGAGAACTTGTCCTCCTGTATGACAATAAGTTTTTAAAGCATCCTGGAAAGCTGGGAACACATTCACTGAGACCATATGTTACCATTCAGATCATTGAAGGAGGTGCAAGACAATTGTATAAATTAGATGGAACACCTTTCAAAGGATTGGTGAATGGAAGTCGGCTAAAGCCTTACTAGGATAGCTGCGACTTAGTCGGATAAAAAAAATCAATATCATAAGAATGTTACTTTTGTAAAAATTATGAGAGTTTTTTTTCATATATTGAATGTTCTATCGCAGATGATATGTCTGTCAGGGGAAAATAAAAATTATCGCAGACTATATGTCTGTCGCAGAAGACTCTCCGTCTGTCGCAAGGAAAGAAATGTGTCGAAGGCCGTATACCTACCGTGGGAAGAAAATTGTTGTTGCATGATGAAATTTTTTTCTCAAAAAGACAACTGCTTGTAGTTAATTTGAGGACGTGGGACATTTTGACGGTGCACATTTTGGTCACTTCTTTCATTAATGCATAATAACTATCATTGACCTGAAAATGGATGTGATGGCTTGATTGGAAGTTTCCTTGTAATGTTTCAAAATATTGCTTCATGTGATGAAAATCACTGCCACCTTTTCATTTGTTTCTCAATCATGTGACTGGATGATTGATTGAATGGGTGCACTTATATTGTCTTCATGCCAAAGTTTCCTTCATTCTATTGCATCCCTCTGAGTACGCTGAGATGTTGTGCTGCAACTGTAAGAGCTGAGGTGATTTTTGTAGAGTATGGTAATTTCTATACCCAGTACAAGCACCATTGCAGAATCATGTGTGAAGACACCTTCACCTATGCCCATTATGGAAGACACTACTGCATTTGTTCCACTGTCGTCCATGGTGTAGAATATTGGACAATACTGAGAGGGGTGGGTGAATCAATATTGATAACTTTTAACAATTAAAACCACTTTTAATTTATTTATTAACACACACTATTAACAAAAACACACAGAACACAAATTTATCATGGAATCCCAATTGGGTAAACCACCAATACTTCCTATTACTTCAAAATTATATTTACAAATAGATTTTTCCTGCTACTACAAACAAGGATGGTACTACACCATATTTACCAACACTTACTAGAAGGAGGCTACGACCCCCTAATTTATCAACTGCTACTGAAAGGATGCTACAACATCCTATTTACTAGCTACTACTACAAGGATGCTAAGACCCCCTTGTAGGCATGTAGCATTCCCTAGCACCACCCTACCACCCTAGTATGTCGATTTGATCTCTGAGTACTTCACACCAATGGAAATACCATTTAAATGTATAGAGACACTTATTTTAAAATTTAAATCTTTGTTTAAATACCAAAAAAATGTATCTCTTCATCTAACAATCACGTATATTCATAGTGAGTCTTCATAGGTGAAAACTAATTCGAAATTACCTCTCTGTTAATTCTATGTAGATTTATCAATCACGATCTTCCACAATGACCTTTCCGCATATGACCTTCCACAAATACCTTTCTGCAATGATATTTTCCGCAACTACCTTTCCTTAATTAACCTTTTGCAACTAACCTTTCTATATTCACCTTTCCGCAATGATCTTTTTCCGCAACTACCTTTCCATATTTAACCTTTTCGCAATTTGTGAGAACTCATTCCTTTTGCAATTGTGGATTGCAGGTTGCAGGTGTGCATTTCGACTTCTCTCGAAATAACTTCCACAAGAATTCTTTTGTACTTTGTAGATTGCAGATTGTGCATTCTTTCCGCATTGTAGATTGCGGATTATGGATCTGCTTTTCAACTTTTCTTGAAATTGCTTCTATAGTTAATCTTCTGCAAATCCCATGAACCGTTGGTCACTTTGTAAAATACTCCTTGTTCGTTGATCAGGTATCAAACATGAAACTTCACTTTGGCATTCCAGAATTTTATTTTCCACACATATTTTCCTTCCCAATATGCATCAGTGAACACTTTTAGAGTGAAGTTATTGCCTTTTGGATACCATAATCCATAATCCACAGTACCTTTTAGATATCTAAAATTTCTTTTTAATGCAGCCATATGTGTTTCTTTTGGGGTTGATTGGAATTTGGAAACCAAACCTACATCCTGCATTACATCTAGTCTTGTAGTTTTTACATATAATAAATTACCAATCATTGAACTATACATAGTATGATGTACTTCTAAAGATTCATCATCCTTGCTTAATTTACAACCAGTGACCATAGGAGTATTCACGGGCTTGGAGTCTTCCAAATTAAACTTTTTAAGGATATATTTGATGTACTTGGTTTGCAAAATAAAGATTCCTTTATCAGACTGATAGACTTGTAATCCCAAGAGGAATGTTAATTCACCCAACATTGACATTTCAAAATCCTTCTTCATTTTAGAAGCAAAGTTTACACTTAGTATTTGTAGATTGCTTCCAAATATGATATCATCCACATAAACAATAACAATGATCATATTATTATCTTCAATATTTATGTATAGATTACTATCAGTGGATCCTCTTTTATATCCCTGTTGCTTCAAGTAGTTATCTAGACTTAAAAACCATGCTCTCGGGGCTTGCTTGAGACCATAGAGTGCCTTTTTTTAGTTTGCAAACATAGTCTCTCTTCTCTGATAAGAGAAAACCTTCAGGTTGTTTGATATAGACTTCCTCTTCTAGTTTCCCATTTAGAAATGCAAACTTGACATCCATTTGATATACTTTGAAGTTTTTAGAACATGAAAATGCCAAAAAAATTATGATTTCTTCAAGTCTTGCTACAGGTGCAAAGGTTTCTTCAAAATCAATACTTCCCACTTAAGCATATCCTTTACATACTAACCTTTCTTTGTTTCTTATCACTTTTCCATTTTCATTTAACTTTTTTTTTGAAGAACCACGTTTGCAGGCCTTGGAACTAGTTCCCAATTTTGGTTCTTCTCAATTTGATCCAACTCTTCATTCATGTCCTTGATCCAATCATCATTTTTGCTATATTCTACAAATTTATTAGGTTCCACCACTGATAGTAAGGCTTGTTCATTAAATATTAGTTTCCTTCTTATACGAACTCCAACATCTTTGTCACCTATGATTTGTGTCTCAGGATGATTCTTTTGTATTCTCCTAGACGGAGAATTTGTATAAGATATTGGAGAGTATTCACCTCCACTTTCCTGCGAGTCTTCTTTTTTTACTTTTTCTTCTTCTTCTTAAAGAGAATCCTCCTCTTGTGAAATTTCTTCTTTTTGTTTATCATCTATTCATTCATCATTATTTTTTTCTACATCCTCACTCTTTTGTATTCTTCTTGACTTAGTATCATCAACAGTTACATTTTCACTTTCAATGATCTTGTGCGACTTTAGATTATGACATCTACATGCCCTTTTGGTGGAATAATATCCAAGAAATATGCCTTCATCCATTCTAGAGTCAAACTTTCGTAGATTATCATTTTCTCTTTTTATGTAACATTTACTTCCAAAAAATCTAAAATATTTAATTGAAGCTGGTCTTCCAAACCATAGCTAATAAGGAGTCTTGTCACTATTCACTATGAGTTTTCCTCTATTTTTCATATAAACAGTCGTATATATTTCTTCTCTCTAATAGCCATAAGGAAGTTTTTCTTTAATAAGCATAGTTCTAGTTTCTTCTCGGACTGTCCTGTTCTTTCTCTCAACTACTCCATTTTGCTGAGGCGTTTTTGTTGTTGAAAACTACCTCTTGATTCCATGAATTTCACAAAACTCATTGAATTCATTTTAGGTGAACTCTCCACCATTATCTGATCTTAGACATTTAATATTGCAATTTTCTTGATTCTCAATAAGTGCTTTGAAGGCTTTGAATTTCATAAAGGATTCTGATTTTACTTTAAGAAATGTCACCCAATTCATCCTTCTATAATCATAGATTAATAACATAAAGTAATATTCGCCTTAAAATATTTTAGTCCTCGTTGGTCCACAAAGATCAGTGTGAATTATTTCTAATGGATGAGAGGTTGTATGTTCTTTGACCTTGAATCTTGTTCTTGTTTGTTTCCCATGAAGATAGTATCTGCAAAAATGATTTGGTGGTTTTATGATCTTTGGTAGATTTCTTACAGTTCCCTTCTTACTAATTTTCACAAGATTGTCAAAGTTCAGGTACCCTATCCTTCTATGCCATAACAAAATTTCATGAATTTGACTCATATAACATTGTTCTTCATTTTCTATAATATGCACATTGCTTCGAGTTATTACAACAGTCCCAACAAGTTTTCCTAATTTCACATTTCTTGGAATCGAATATACATATGTGTCCTTGATCACATGTTTGGATCACACTTAAAAGGTTAGGTTTTAAGTTCTTTACAAGCAAAACATTTTCAACTTTCATTTTATCTCTAATAGCTATTGTACCCTCACCAATTATTTTAGAGGATAGATTATCTCCAAAAGTGACTTTTCCTTTTTGATTTCTTTTTAGGCTTATAAACTTATTTGGGTCTCCTGTCACATCTTTGGAGCATCCACTATCCACATGCCATAGATTTTGTTTTTCTGTAGCACATAGAGCTAATGAACATTCCACATCATACTTCTTCTTCCAATCCTTCCTCTCCGTTTTGTCTTGATATTTTGAGGTGTCATCCATAGGAATCACTAGTTTGAAATTTCTAGCAATGTGTCCCTGATTACCACATTTGTAGCATTCTATAATATAACTCTGTAGAGGGGTAAAAGAATTATAGTTTCTTCCTTCTGGATTGCTTCTAGTACCACTTTTATTATAGAAGGAACTTTGTGGTGTAATGCCTTTCTCAATAGGAACCATTAGTTTACAATTTATAGCCATATGTCCAAAATTGTTACAGGTATAACAATTTCATACAAATATTTGTTGGTGTCTACTTGTCATTGGTCTTTTAGGCATCATATTTGTGGTTTGTAAGAGAGGAGCAGATTTATTACTTTCTTCCCTTTTAATTTTTCTCTTGAGTGCAACAACATAGCTTCTTTTATTTCCATCTTGGTTTGTGCAAGGAGAATGTCTTGGTTTCTTTTGTTTGTCAAATCCTAATCCATATTTATCCCTTGATGGTATTTGGAAACTTAATATCTCATCTAAAGTATTTGATCTTTTCTCAATATTTGATTCGATAGATTCTTCATCCAAATTCTTTCTAAGGCACATAATATCTTCTTCAAGCCTTTTAGATTGTTGTATTCTCTTTTTGAGTTGTTGTTCTAGATTGTTCTCAGCCGTTTTGGCTACTAGAAACCAATTTTTTAATTCAACAATAATTCTTTCTGCGTCGTTGTTTTTCTTTTCAAATTATGTCATATGAGTTTTTGAGTTTTTGACAACATTCTTTTATACTTCCCTAATTATTCAAGAGCACTTACAAGTTCCGCTTCAATATCTACCACACCTTCTATTTCTTCTTTAGAGATTTTGTTTTCTAATCCCATGAATAAGACTTTAGAATATTCACTTATCTCTTCATCTTCATTGTATTCCTTAGAATAGAAGTTTTTCTTATCTTTCTTAAACTTCTTCTTGTACATGGTCTTACTCTTTAGATCTTTCTTATGACAACAAGGCTCTTCATCATCACTATCCTATTGTTTTGTGTAAGGACACTTATTGACAAAGTGCCAAATCCTTCCAAAGTCAAAACATTTCAAGGGTAGATTTCCTTTGTAGTTTCCAGTACCTTTCTCAAGTTTCTTGATGAAGAGGGCTTCTTCATCATATAGGTTCTCAAACTGGTTCTTGGATAAGGCTTTAAATGTTGCTTCTTTATTTGATGATCCATTTTGTCATGTTCTCATCTCATAGGCAGTGATGATCCCATGTAGTTCATCTATTGTCATGAGTTTAAGATCATCTCATTCTTCTAGAGTGGAAACCTTTGATTGATACATCATTGGCAGGGTTCTTAGTACTTTTTTGACCACTTCTTTCTCCTTCATTTATCCTCCAATACCTCTAATAGAATTAACAATTTCATCTACTCTTAGAAGATATTCTGCAATATTTTCTTTCTCTTTCATTTTTAGGCTTTCAAAATGTCCTTTGTATGTGTGAAGTTTGTATTCTTTGACTTTGGGCACTGCTTCATAGACACATTTTAGTTCTTCCCAAGCATGTTTGGATGTTTTGAATTCTCGACTTTTACAAATACTGGAATTTTTAACCCACTCAAGATTGCATTTAGGGCTTTTGTATTGCCCTCATATTGGTCTAGTTCATCTCTATCTATAGGTAGGTCATATGGTACTTTATACTCTTTTTCAACAGACCTCAAGACTTTGTATCCAAGGGACATTAAATGGCACTTCATTCTTACACTCCAGCATGCATAATTGTCTCCTGTAAATAATGGAGGTCTGTTAGTGGTTAATCCTTCTTGTTGATCCATAGTGGGTTTTAATAGGATCTTCCTTCCATTGATTAAACTGTAGTGAAGGATCCTGCTCTGATACCAATTGTTGGAATATTGGACAATATTGAGAGGGGGGTGAATCAGTATTGATAACTTTTAACAATTAAAACCACTTTTAATTTATTTATTAACACACATGATAAACCAAAACAAACAGAACACAAATTTATTGTGGAATCCCAATTGGGTAAACCACCAATACTTCCTATTACTGCAAAATTATATTTACAAATAGTTTTTTCCTACTGGAACAACCAAGGATGGTACTACACCCTATTTACCATCAAATATTGGAAGGAGGCTACGACCCCCTAATTTATCATCTACTACTAAAAGGATGCTACAACACCCTATTTACCAACTACTATTGGAAGGAGGCTACGACCCCCTTGCAGGAATGTAGCCTGCACTAGCACCACCCTTCCACCCTAGTATGTTGATTCGATCTATGACTACTTTAAACCAATGGATCTACCAATTGAATGTACAAAGACACATATTTTAAGATTTAAATATTTCTTCAAATACCCACAAAACGTATCTCTTCATCTAATAGTCAAGTATCTTCATTTTGACTCTTCACAGACGACTTCGAAATTACCTCTCTATTAATTCCATTTATATTTATCAGTCACAATATTTCATAATTACTTTTCTGCAATGACCTTTCCACAGATGACCTTCCACAAATACCTTTTCACAACTACCTTTCCTCAATTAACCTTCCACAATTAACCTTTCTATATTAACCTTTCCGCAATGATCTTTTTCTGCTACTACCTTTCCGTATTAACATTTCTGCAATTTGCGGGAACTCATTCCTTCCGCAATTGTTGATTGCAGGTTGCGGGTGTGCATTTTGACTTCTCTTGAAATAAATTTCACAATTTTTCTTCTGCACTTTGTGGATTTCAGATTGGACATTCTTTCCGCATTGTAGATTGTGGATCTTGTTGTAATCTCATGGATCACAGAGGGTTACCAATAATACATATTAAAGCATACAGACATAATAGATACAAGAGACAAGAACATAGATGTAGAATAATAGATTATATTATATCAGGAGGGTCCATACAAACACAGAAATGAACCAAGTTCTCATCTGGCTCAACATCCTAATATATATGGGTTACAAATAGTTACATATAACTACCTATCAGTTCGGTCAACTGACACAACCTTATGCAGCTGACCTAATCTCTAATTAGTCGGCTATTCGACTTAGTCAGCTCACCGACTAGCTCCTCCAACATCTCCCCTAAGAACAAAATGTTTCTTTGTCCCAAAGAAATAGGGGAGGTACTCAAAAATTTTCCTGTCTAAGATAGTTATTTTATTGTTTGTTTTTCATGGGCTATGCAATTGGATGGTTGGTCGCTTTTGTATGCATACTTCAATGATTGCTTCTGCTGTAATGGCTAGTTGATGTTGAAATTTTGTCCAACTTTGTAGTACTTTCCGGATGTTGATGGTCAGTGTTGTAATTCTTGATAAAGTTGAGATCTTCTCCTGAATGGAAAGGTCTCCTATTCTTTCCATATCGGGTCCCATGAACTGGTATTTTTCTTATGCTGTTTCTAGTAGTCTTTTCATTTGTGGGCAGATGGTATTTAGTTTCTCCAAGCTTGGGAGTGCTTGCTGCACCCACCGTTGTGCTTGTATTTTGAGTCTCTACAGTTTGGCTGTATCCAGCATGATTTGATCTTGTATTATATTTCTCAATGCTTCTTCAGTGCTTTTTCTCTTACCAAGGCTTGAATATGTTCTCGAGTTTTTTGGGTCTACTGGAATATTTGCCCGTAATAAGTAGGCCAGTCCCGGAGTACCTCCTCTGTAATGACAAATTCTTTCATGTGGTCCTGTAACACTTTGTAAACTTATGAGAATGTTGTGTACTGTTGCATTAATAATCTTGATGTATCTTCTTTTTGCTCTTCTTTTGTATTTTGCATGTGTACTTGTAGGGTCTCCACCACACTCTCAAATAATTTATATGCTTTTTCTAGTGGCTTGTCGATTCCAACTTTCATCAGCCCTGGTATTATAGAATGAGCTAAGTTCCTGCATTTTGACAGGAATTCAACTTGTTCATTCTCAATGTGGTCGAGCTCCTTGCGTCTGATCTGGATTCTTATTTTTGCTTCAGTGGCCAGATTTTCTAAGAGTTGTCCCAACTCTCCGTCTTTTAGCTTTGTTGTGTCGACTGCAATGGTCGACCCAAGTTGGCTAATGTGGACCATTTTCGACTGTAATTCTTTTTGGTGGTCCTTCTTCTTTCTATCTCTTTTCCTCTTTTGTTTATGTTGTTCTTCATGTTGTTGTGCCTATGCATCTACAAGGGGTAGATGCTCCTGTGGTTGATTTTCTTGTGGTGGGTTTTCTGGTTGCTGATCTGCAACAGTCAATGGAACTTCTGGTTGGATTTCTTGGGTGAGATCTATAGCTGGATGTGTATCTGGGGGATTTTGTGCAGAGGGTTCAGGTACAGATGATTTTGGATTTGGTAAAGGTTATGGATTGGGAAGTGGTGGTGGAGATGGTGAATGGTTGGGTGTAATTGGTGTAGTGGGGATATTGTCGGTTGGTGTCGAGTCCTCGACTTGTGGTGGTGAATCATTTGGGTCGTCAAAGAATAGGTTTTCTATCACCTGGTTGATTTCTTCCAGGTTATCTTCTTCCACATCTCTTGCTAGCTCATTGGATAATGGAGGGTGGGGGATGTCGACAGGGATAAAGTATGAAGTTTGACTTGCAACAACTTGAGATGTCTTGTCGGGGTTCCTCACGAATGTCGACTTTATAATTTCCACAGATCTTGGTTTCTGAGGTATTTGTCTAGGCTGTTGAGGAATGAGCTGCCTTGATCCACTAGCTTCAATTAGTGGACATTTGGTGGTGATCCTCTGGACAGAGGTGAGTAGTTCAGGAAATTTTTCAATGTATGCCTGGAAATCATAGTCCTAGTCGAACCTCTCTTTCAAGGTTTCTGGCATAGCATTTTTGCATATGTCGACTGGGCTTATGGTGGGTATCTGTGGAATTTATTCTTGTGTAATATGGGTCAGATATGGGGGTGGAGGTGTAGAAACTAAATCAACAATGTTTTCAGCTGTTGAAGTGTTTGTACTTTTTACCTTTTCGGTCGACCTTGCTGTGTTCTTGACTCGACAAAGAATTTGAACTGTGTCTCGACTGAAACTTTGTTCGCTACAGCATCTTCTATGATGTCGATGGTTGTAGCTACTAGTTCATCTTCACCTTTTGATTCTGAAAGGATCTGCTTTCGCTTCCCCTTCCCTTTTGTCTCAGTTGCCTTTTTTCTTGCGGCTGCTATTTCCCTTGCTATTTTTCTAATTTTGTCTTTGGTTATAGCATATTCTAGGTTGTCGGATTCAATGTCTTCCTCCAGTCCTTTTCCTCCCTCCTATGGTTGAACTGTACTGATAATTTTCTCAGCCGGTTTGGTTACCTGCTGCTCTGTTGGTGTACTTCCCCTTTGGGTCATTGGTGGTATGATTTCTAATTGTAGTCTGTTGGTGACTTCTGCTGGTGTTTCCTCCAACATGAAGGTGCTTATGTGTACTTAGAGTTCATAGTCCTCTTCCTTCTCCTGGTCTGTCAATGGTTCTTCAATTGCTAGGTTTACTTCCTTAGCTTTTGCTGGTATGGATAACTTTGTGTCGGATTGTCGAGCTAGCTCACGGAAGATCTCTTTGAATATTGGGTAATAGTCGAGAGGCTTTGCTTTTGATTTTGCTCCCTTCATATACCAAACTGCAGTGTGGTCGAGTTCTAGTTATATGTGTGCTATTTTCGGTAGACTTCGTTTGATGTTCTGAGGCACCCTCAATCTGGTCGTCTAGATTTTCAGGTGTTGGAACCAGTTTTCCAACAGTACTTTTCCATTTGCTAATTCTTTCAATGTTCTAGTCTACGCAAATGGCTTGAACCTCCACATGTGGAATTTTATTGGTTCTTGGAACTGCTTGTCCCCGACTGGGCACAAGTGGTACATCACTATCTAGATATCAGAGATGGGAACCTTATGATCCCGGACGACTCCTGGAATTTCTCACATATAGTTTTTACCATGTCGGTGACATACTGAGCCCATCTATATACTTTTCCTGTTTCTGCTATTATGTCTACTGCTTCTAACATATCCAGCTTCAGGTCTCTCCCTTGACCTATAGGGGTGAGCCCTGTTGCATAAATTTTGGCCATGATTTGTGGCGTCCGGGCCTGTATCTGACTAATCATTAGCCCTTTTAAAATTTTCCCTGATGGCGTTCCAGTTAATCGTTCTACCAATCCTTATTTTATGCCGACAGGGACTGGTCACCTTGGTTTAAGAGACGAGTTAGTTTGTATATGACTTCGCCAGAGATTTCGACTGGTCTGTCGAAGTAAAATTTCACGTTGTGGTATCGACTGATAATGAATTTTACCGTTGTTTCTTTTGTTCCTCCAAAACTCGCCATGAACAGTGTGTTCATGTAGTTCATAATGGTGCCGTGGTTTATTTTCTCTGCTGCTTATGTCAGTTTCTTGTCAACATAGGCCCATTCCTTCATTTCGGCCCAAGTTTTCTCCCATGAGGTTTCTTGTACCTTGGAGTTCTTGATGTTTCTTAATCTTCTCATTAATGGGGTTTCATCAGATTGCAGTTCCTTTTTCTTTGCAGCTACAACTCTGGTTTTCTTTAGTGCCATCTCGTCAGTCTCTTGGTCGAATTTTCTTGCAGGTTCTCAGTTCTCAAGTTTATGATTATTGAATTGCTCTATCTCTTCAAAATACGGTAAATGATCTTTTTCTGGTCCGATATTTATAGGTGGAGCAGTTGACATTTCTATCGATGGATGTATTAATGGCAGAAGTGATGGTCCAGCGTTGTCTCTGGAGTTTGCGTTAATGGCGATTTTATTTTGGCGCTCCTTCTGATCGTAGTCATGAAGGCGTGATTTGACCTTTGGGGTCGTTGGTCGATGTCAATCATGTGAGCGGTCGATGGTGGTATGTCGATAGGTTTGATGTTGGTTTTTGAAGCGATGGTTATTATATCTTTTGATATTTCCTGTCATCCTGGGTTGTGGGTGTCGGTTTTGTTTTGGTGTTTTTAGGCTTTTTAGATTTTTATAGTTTTTGTCTGACAGTTATGGTCGTTATATTTATTTATTTTTTTGAACTTGTTTTAATTTTTGTACCGTTTTAGTCGGGCACCACTAACAAGTTTTTGAAATATTATGCCTTGTAACGTCCTTAGTTGGACTGATCCATTGGCATGAATCTCTTCGACAATGTAAGGTCCCATCCATTCTATATGTAACTTTTTGGGTTTTCCTTTTACTTGACTGTTGTATAGTAAGGAAAGGTCCCCTACTAACAGATTTTTGTTTTTGATATTGTGATCATGCCAGGCCTTCTGCTGTTGTTTTTGGATTTCTTGGTGTTGTACAGCAATTAGTCGATGTTCTTCTAGCTTCCTTAATTGCATCAATCGGTCCTTCCTGCTTTGTTCGACATCGACATGTAAAATATCTGCTATGATAGGTGTTTGTCATCGAAAATGTAGTGGAACAACTGCTTCTTGTCCATAGACTAGTCAAAATGGTGTTTGGTTAGTCGAATGCTTGTATGTTGTTCTGTAAGCCCATAGTAATGCAGGTATCTTTTCATCCCAATCATCCTTGTCGATATTGCATATTTTTGTTAGGCCCTTTGTTAATGTTTTGTTAAATGCCTCGATTTTTCCATTCGACTGAGGGTGATAAGTTGTACTACGTCAGTGGTCAATTTTGAACTGGTTTGTTAGTGCTTTGATGGTTTTGTTAATAAAGGGTGAACCTTGGTCACTGATTAGGGTTATTGGGCATCCAAATCTAGTAATTATATTTTTGTAGATGAATTTAGCAGCTATCTCATTAGAACATGTGTCGACTGGTTCTGCTGGTTACATATTCTACTGCAGTTATTATGTACCTTGCACCTGTTCTTTTTGTTGGTATGGGGAATGGTCCTATGAAGTTGATGGCCCAAATTTCAAATGTCAAACTTGGGTTTACTGATATCAAGGGAATTTTTGTACTAGGAAGAGGTCGACCTAGTCATTGACATCTGTCGCATTGGCCCACAAACTTTTTACAATCTTTGTATAGTGTCGGCCACCATAGCCCTGACTGTTGGATTTTCTTAGTAGTTGTGTCTACTTGAAAATATCCTCCCTCCGGTCCATAGTGTGCTTCATACATGATATTATCTCTTTCGTGTTCTAATACGCATCTTCTGAGGATGTCGTATAGGCCCATTTTATATAAAAATCCATTTATGAGGCTATATGGTGCAGCTTTCATGGCTAAGATTTGTTTCTTTTTCATGCTCATGCCCTTTGGTGCTTTTCCATTTTCTAAGAATTGAGCTATTTCCTCTAATTCTGCTGGGACTGCTTCTATTTGAAATAAATGTGCATCCGGTAGGTCGTCTTTGACTCTTGTCGGCTCCTCTCCTATGTCAATTCGCAACAAGTGGTCAGGCCCAACATTTAATTTTCCTGGTCTAACAACGACTTCAAATTCGAGTTCTTGGAATAGTGGTAGCCATTGACAAATTCTCCCATGGTGTAAGGGTTTGTTTACAAGGTATTTTAATTCTTGGTGGTCGGTATAAAAAATGAAAGGGTTGGCTAGTAGGTAATGTCGATACTTTTGTAGTGCAAAAACCATTCCTAATGCTTCTCTCTCTGTTGTTGAATAGTTTCTTTCTGCTTTATTTAGTTTTCTGCTACTGTAACCTATCGGGTAGTCCATTCTGTTGTCCCCTGGTTGTGTTAAGATCGCTCCTATTGCTAGGCATGATGCGTCGATGTGTACATGAAATTTGATCGACCAATTTGGGAACCTTAGAATGGGTGCCTCAAATATATTCCTTTTTAGTGTTTCAAATGATATGTTACATTCCTCTGTCCAGTCGAACTCCTGATCTTCTCTTAATATCTCTTCCAATGGATAGGTCATATCTGAATAGTATCTTATAATTTTTCTGTAATATCCTGTATGACCAAGTAGTACCCTGACTTGTTTTGGGTTCACTGGTGGTTTTAAGTTGAGGATAATTTTTATTTTTGTGAAGTCGACCTTGATGCCTTCTTTTCATACAATGTGCCTTAATAGTATCCCTATAGGAGTTAGAAATATGCATTTCCTTATGTTCAGAGATAACTGGATTTGTCAGCATCGTTCCAACATGAGCCTTAGCCATTTGCAGTGATCTTTCAGCATAGAGTATATTGTCCAATCATTGAAATATACTGCCATTTTTTTGTATATATATTCTTGAAATGTTTTGACCACAATTCTCAAAAATACTGCAGGTGCGTTTTTTAGACCAAAAGGCATAACTCTATAGGAAAATGATTCGAATTCACATATGAATGTTGTATTTTTATGGTCTTCTTTGGCTATTGGTACTTGGTTGTAACCTGAGAATCCATCTGTAAATGAGTAGAATTTATGTCATGTGACTTCATTTAGGATTTCATCTACATAGGGTGTTGGGAATGGATCTGTTAAGGTGACTTTGTTTAATTCTCTGAAGTCGACACAGATCCTTAGCTTTGTTGGGTTGTGTTTCTTTGGTTGAACAACCATTGGACTTGCCCATTCTGATTGGTCAATAGGGTAGATAATTCCTGCTACAAGCATATTATCAATCTCTTTCTTGACTATCTCTTTGTATTTATGAGCTAATTTATATGGCCTCTTCTTTACAGGTCGAACGCCAGGTTTGATGTCGATATTCATTTCATCCATTTCATGGACTAGACCTTTGAGATCTTTGTAGTCTCTAGAGAATACATCATGGAATTATTTTAGTAAGTTTACTATTTCGTTTGTTTTTTCTTCACTCCATTAATCACCAATTTTTGCCATTTTTGGTCAATCATCATTTGATATGTCAAATTCTTTAGTTTTCACTTTGGCATCTAACCATTCTGGTGCTTTGGTTTCACTGATCGGTCGGATCCCTTCTTTAAACTATGAAAATGTAGTAGGAAAGTCTGTTGTAGTCATTCGGTCGGTATCTTCTTTATCGGTTGTCTCGACTTTAAGTACTGTGCATATTGGTTTAGTTGTTTCTGAATGGTATGATTTCAATCGAAAGATTTTCCCTTCTGGATTTTCATTTTCCATTTGTAGTCTTGTTGACTGTGGTATTGCCTTGTTTTGTATGTTATTAAATGTTATTTTCGGTTGGTCATAATTTTGTGTTAGGGTGATGTTCCCGGTTGGTTCTATAAATGCCTTGATTTGTTTTGTAGTTTCGACTAACTTTTCATTTTGTGGTATGAAGCTGAAGTCTTTGATGAAGTTCTCTCTAAGTTCATGCCATTGAAATGTTTCACCCCATGCTTCTTCCATTTTATACCATTTGCTTGGTAATTCGGATAGCATCGATGGGAACAGTTGTGGCCATGTATGTTCGTCTTTATATCCAAGTCTTTTCCACTCTTTTCACATGTTCTTATGTGTTCTTCTAGGTCCTACCCTTGGATGAACATAGGTATTTAGGATTGATTGGTTATCAAGTTTAAGAAGGCCACTTACACTGATTTTATATATGACAATAGTAACTTGGAGGAAGTGACATCTTAGAAATATCTTGGAATTGATATTTATTCAATTGGAACTATAAAATTGAGAAAATTGATTAATAGAGGGTAGAAATCTTATTTTGGTATTGAAAACAATTTTAAATCAACAAACCTTATGAAGTGGGATAAAAACAAATCCTCTTTGAAAATCTTGTCACTCTTGTTATCTTGTACGATTGTGAAAATTGTGGTTACACCATCTCTAGAAAATCCTAGAGAAAGACTGAGAAAATCCAAAAGTGTTTTATAATGTATAACATCAAAATTAAAAGCAATACACCATATCTATTATCCTAATAAAATTGGTTTTTTCCATTATTGAGAGGATCATTGTGACTAGGTACCTGACTGGCAAGTACATGATAAATAAATGGAATACGATAGACTTCTTAAATTTTCTTTAAAATCTAGTCAAGACCGCACTCGACTCAAGAGAGGTTGGTTTAAAGATGCCATGGTTTGGTTAAACCATTTGGGGATTGCTAAAAATGTCACTTTGCAAAATATAAAAAAGTATAAAAAATATGATCACATCTAAGTTTAAAGAGAAAATGTGGGGCGAGAAAGAATTAGAGGTTAAAAGAAAATTAATATACTATAAGTAGGTCACTAACCTTAATGTGGAAGATCAAAAGTGCCTATGTTTTTAGCTAGTTCAAAGAAGACAATTAATATAGCCAAGATAAAAATGAATTTTCATGAGCTTCATAATGAAATAGGATGCTAGACAATTCCTAAAACACTGTGGTTGGAATGTTATTGCCATCTTTGTGAGACTATGAGCATTGAGGATGAAAGCCACTTTCACTTAGAATGTTCTACACACACCCACACGAGATCACAATTTCATAATCTTTGCTACAATACAAACCTCCCTAACCTTCTAACATGTCAAAACTATGGTGAGCTGTAATGTCCTCTTCTAATTAAGCACTAAAAAGACCCACTAACCTACTTAATTCCCATAGGATCGAGTGGGTACTGCATAAAATGGAATTAACTGAGGACATTTGATACCTAGAACAGAATGAGACACTCCTTTAGTATTAAAGTCATCGGTATGATAAAGAATGCCTTATTTCTTTAGGCTTAAAGTCAACATGAAATTAGAATTGCATGCATGCAAAGTGAAGCATAATCCCTAAAAGTGACATGCAAACCCTAAAAGTACATGCTAATCTATTTAAGAAGGGTTATTGGACCAAAGGAGGCATCTATGATTATTATTGTTGATTTGGATTTAAAGCATCAACAATGAGTGCGGCAACAATATTTGGGGTTGGAGATGCATCTTAAACTAACGAGGGTTCAACAGTGAAATATATCTGCCCTAGTCTCTTTCAGGGTAGGTGTTCTAGTTCTATCATTAGTATTCATATGTATTCAGTGATCCAGCATCCACAGAATATTATTTACAGGTTCATGCAGCTAGGGAATAGCTAGAAAACCCCAAAAGAAGTCATTGGGTCCCTAAAGCCTATTTTTTCCTCCTTATGTCAGCTTAATCTTTCTCTATAGGCTCACTCCACTACATAGAGTAATTATCAGTACCTAGTTTTCTTATCCAGAGGAGTTACCATCAGATCTGTGAGGAAGAGGAGGTGAGCACCAAGGTAATAGTTCAATTCATTAGCTGCCTTAGAGGAGGCAAAAGTTTTGCATGTGGACACCAATCTCTCCAACAGGTAAAGACCCATAGTCCAACAAAGTTCCAGCACCATTGGGCACCTCCTCCTCTAAAAATGTCACATTCTTCCTGAAGAGGGCACACGTGTGTAGCTGGGCGTCAATCTCTGGAGAGTAGCACCATATTCCTGCACACTTGCATGTATCATATTTATGGAGGACTATCAGTGTGTTTATCAATGTTAAGTGTAAATCTTCTTGCCAAGAATCTTGTTGTACTTTCTCTTCAGTTTAGCTTTATTTTAGGGCCATTTGGCACAACACCTTGCATGCACATTATATTCAGTATTCTTGCACTAACTTGAGTGTATGAGAAAACCCTATAATAGTAAAGAAGTAGAATATCAGTGTTTGGGATATTAAAATGGTATTAGAGCATGTTCCTTGCCAATTATGGGCTTGAACACAAAAGGTAAATGAATTTAGAAGAAGATACTTTTGTAACCTATATGAGAAGGAATTTGAGGATATCCAGTTAGAGGATACCAATTCAAACATGGACCCAATAGGTATACACTCTAACAAAGAAAAATGAACAGGAGAAGAGGAATACATGATGGAATTTCACATCTTGGTAAGTGCATTGAATGACTTAGCTAAAGGGAAGAAGGAAGTATTGCATGAAATAAACATATTGGATCTGATTCCAGAACCAGGTCATAATAGTATACCTCTTTCACCAGTAGATAGAGGATCTACAAGTAGTATTGGGAAGCATGCATACACTAATATGCAAAACACACCTTATATATATAACAAAACTTCCATTAGACCTACTATGCCTCACTTCCTGGAGAATGCAATAGCAGGACCAGTCATGCCAGCAGAACCTAATGAACCATTTGGATCTTACTTATAGGAGTATAGGGATTTGGGAGATGAGTTCCATGCAACAATGTCATTTTCAGATTTATGCAATATGAAAAGCAGGAACCGGCCTAGGAATTTTAACAGAGGATTTAACCAAAATTATGGGTTGCATAAAACCTTGGGTAGATTTACTATCCCTAACTTTGATGGGTCTCGCGGGGTTCAAGGATAACATGGGTCCAGAATTTGGATACTTACTTCCAACTCAACCCTATGACAGAGACAAATTCCACTAAATTGGCTACCTTACATCTGGATGGAGAGGCCATGAGTGGTGATACCATGGGCTAGTGACATTGGGTTACAACACCATCAGGTCCTACAGTGACTTTACACAAAGTCTCATGGAGCGGTTTGATAAAAGGGACCCAGAGATACACTTTAGAGTGTTATCTCAACTAAAACACATAGGTAGTGCCGAGGCCTTCATCTCAGAGTTTTAGAGAATAACTTTGATGGTAACAGATGTATCCGATAGCAGGTTGATTATGTTATTTTCAAAGGCGTTGACAAAACCTTTACAAGGGTGGGTGAAATCCTACAAGATCCACTCTACAAGATGTGATTAGCAAAGCCAGAGATCTACAAGACCCAGCTCCTAAGAACATGTTTCCTCTTAAAACAAACTTCCCATTAAAAGACAAATACAACAAACCTTTTTCAGCAGGAATGACTAAAGAAAACTTGGTTGGACGATGACACAAGGAAATATTTGAGAAGGAAAAAATTATGTTTTACTTTTCAGGAACCATGGGTCCTAGGCCACAGGTGCACAGGGAAGGAAAAGTCCCACTATATAGAAGTCTACTCTGACATTGAAGGGGAGGAATCCAAACAGGAAATAACAGAGGAATTAATGGCAATAGAGGAAGACTCACTTCAGGGGGAAACACCAAGAGGAGTTATTGCTACATTATCTGGAGTACCTAGGTTTCATACTCTTAGGGTTAGGGGAGTAGTACAAGGCCACAAGGTAGGTGTGTTAATTGATTGGGGGGGAACCCACAACTTCATTGATGCAACATGGGTGGCTAAGTGGGGTATTCAAACAAATAAATTTGAGGGATTCACCGTAGCAGTAGCAGGTAATAATAGCATGGAGTGAAACCATTAGATTCCCAAACTGAATATCACATTAGGGAACTAAAATATTACCGACTCATTTTATTTGGTGAATGTGGCTGATACAAATGCAGTATTAGGGGTTCAATGGTTGAACTCAATAGGAAAATATACTATGGATTACAGGGAAATGGAAATGGAATTCTAGGGGAAGGATGGAAAATAGGTAGTTTTGAGGGGCATGAACACTTATGCCCCCAAACCAGTATCACCATAGAGAATGGAGGCAGTACTCAAACAGGGAGACATCGAATGGTTAGTTGAATGCCTTGTCACTTTTAGGAAGCCTCCTGATAACAACACCCAAAATCCAACATATATTCAAGCACTATTACATTATTTTTATATTTAAAAGCGATGATAACAATAACCATTTGTTGGACCATTATGATTAGCCCTCTCCCAGCCAAGCTTTACGGCATTATTTTAGAAAAGAAAATCAACGTATGGCTGTGAAGTGAAGGTAAGTGGGTTAAAGGTCCAGCAGGATTTAGAAGACATCCCTCTACAAGAGATCACCTTGTTACAATTAGGATCATTGCAAATGAATGCCATAATAGTCAATACAATCTCTTCTACTGCTTTGTGGAATTTAGGAAAGCTTTCAATACCGTGCTTAAAAATAACTTGTAGAATAGATTAGACGAACTAACAATAGAGTAAATTTGAGGTCTAAAATGGGCCTCCTAAGGAAAATAATAAAGCAATAGTTAAAATAATAATATATTATTATAATTTTGAAGGAAAAGACACAACAACTACTTTTATTTTTGCAATTTCAACTTATCTCCTTATCGTTTTACTCAAATTTCAAGTGGGAGTATTCGTTGGAAGCATAATTCAATTATGCATCCAACAAGTACCCACACTCCATACTTTTGATGGAATCTTCCACACAAAAATGATAAATATATTTAAAAAAGCATGTTACTTGAAAGCATGCAGTGTGGGTAAAATTTAACATTTTTTTTAATGTATTTCTCATTTTTGGTGGGGCAGGGTCCAAGAAAAGTATGCAGTGTGGGTACTTGTTAGATGTGGAATTGAATTCCACATCCAATGAGTGCTCCCACTCATAACATGTTTTTTAAATGTATTCTCATTTTTCATGGGGTAGGGTTCATCAAAAGTATGCAAATGCAAAATTGAATTATGCATCCAAAGAGTGCCCCCACTTGAAATTTGAGTAAAACCACAGGGAGATAAGTTGAAAATACAAAAAACAAAACATAGTTTTTCTATAACAAATATGCTAAGTCAACCATTATGGTTGACTCATTTTCTTCAAATTCTATTGGTTCTTGAATTTCAATACATTAATGGCTCGTTTTCTTATAAGGCCCATTTTAGACACCAAATTTCCTCTAATGAGATTCCTTTCGAGTTGAGAGATGTCACAATAAAGTTGTACAAGAGTGTCATTGTCAAATTTAAGAGCATTGAGGGGTGACCAAAATATATTATTTGTAATATTGGATTCAAGCAAGGTTTTCCCCTCTCCTCAACCCTTTTCGAAATATACATCAATAAGCTAGAAGAATGCTTAGAAGAAGCAAGTTTTGCTCGCATGACTTTAGCTGGAATAGTGGTCATCCTCTATGTTGATGATATTATGCATATGGAAAGGTGTCCCTCTATCTTGATATTTAATTAAGAATTGTCACATTTCTACTCTAATATGGGTATGACTATTAAAACCGAAAAAACAAAAGTTACGATTATCAAGTTTAAGAAGGCCACTTACTCTGATTTTGTATATGACAATAGTAACTTGGAGGAAATGACTTCTTAGAAATATCTTGGAATTGATATTTATTCAATTGGAACTATAAAATTGAGAAAATTGATTAATAGAGGGTAGAAATCTTATTTTGGTATTGAAAACAATTTTAAATCAACAAACCTTATGAAGTGGGATAAAAACAAATCCTCTTTGAAACTCTTTTCAATCTTGTTATCTTGTACGATTGTGAATTTTGTGGTTACACCATCTCTAGAAAATCCCATAGAAAGATTGGAAAAAATCCAAAAGTGTTTTATAATGTATAACATCAAAATTAAAAGTAATACACCATATCTATTATCCTAATAAAATTGGTTTTTTCCATTATTGAGAGGATCATTGTGACTAGGTACCTGACTGACAAGTACATGATAAATAAATGGAATATGAGAGACTTCCTAAATTTTCTTTAAAATCTAGTCAAGACCACGCTTGACTCAAGAGAGGTTGGTTTAAAGATGCCATGGTTTGGTTAAACCATTTGGGGATTGCTGAAAATGTCACTTTGCAAAATATAAAAAAGTATAAAAAATATGATCACATCTAAGTTTAAAGAGAAAATGTGGGGCAAGAAATAATTAGAGGTTAAAAGAAAATTAATATACTATAAGGAGGTCACTAACCTTAATCTGGAAGATCAAAAGTGCCTCTGTTTTTAGCTAGTTCAAAGAAGACAATTAATATAGTGAAGATAAAAATGAATTTTCATGAGCTTCATAATGAAATAGGATGCTAGACAATTCCTAAAACACCGTGGGTGGAACCTTATTGCCATCTTTGTGAGACTATGAGCGTTGAGGATGAAAGCCACTTTCACTTAGAATGCTCTACATACACCCACACGAGATCACAATTTCATAATCTTTGCTACAACACAAACCTCCCTAACCTTCTAACATGTCAAAACCATGGTGAGTTGTAATGTCCTCTTCTAATTAAGCACTAAAAACACCTGCTAACCTACTTAATTCCCATATGATCGAGTGGGTACTGCATAAAGGGGAATTAACTGAGGACATTTGATACTTAGAATAGAACGAGACACTCCTTTAGTATTAAAGTCATCAGTATGATAAATAAAGCCTTATTTCTTTAGGCTTAAAGTCGACATGAAATTAGAATTGCATGCATGCAAAAGTGAAGCGTAAACCCTAAAAGTGACATGCAAACCCTAAAAGTACATGCTAATCTATTTAAGAAGGGTTATTGGACCAAAGGAGGCATCTATGATTATTATTGTTGATTTGGATTTTGAGCAGCAACAACGAGTGCGACAACAAAATTTGGGGTTGGAGACACGTCTTCAACTAACGAGGGTTCGACAGTGAAATATATCTACCCTAGTCTCTTTCAGGGTATTCCTTCTAGCTCTATCATCAGTATTCATCTGTATTCAGTGATCCAACATCCACAAAATATTATTTGCAGGTTCATGTGTGCAACCGGGGAATAGCTAGAAAACCCCAAAAGAAGTCGTTGGGTCCCTAAAGCCTAGTTTTTCCTCTGCATGTCATCTTAATCTTTCTCAGTAGGCTCACTCCACTACATAGAGTAATTATCAGTACCTAGTTTGCTTATCCGGAGGAGTTAGCATTAGATTTGTGAGGAAGAGGAGGTGAACACCAAGGTAATAGTTCAATTTGATAGTTGCCTTAGAGGAGGCAAAATTTTTGCATGTGGACACCAATCTATCCGATAGGTAAAGACCCATATCTCGACAAAGTTCTAGCACCATCGGGCACCTCCTCCTCTAAAAATGTCAGATTCTTCCTGAAGAGGGCACATGTGTGTAGTTGGGCATCGAGTCTGAGGAGAGCAGCACCATATTCCGACACACTTGCATGCATCATATTTCTGGAGGACTATCAGTGTGTTTATCAATGTTAACTGTACATCTTCTTACCAAGAATCTTGTTGTGATTCCTCTTCAGTTTAGCTATATTTTAGGGCCATTTGGCATGACACCTTGCATGCACATTATATTCAGTATTCTTGCACCAACTTGAGTGTATGAGAAAACCCTATAATAGTAAAGAAGTAGAATATTAGTGTTTGGGATATTACAATGGTATCAGAGCATGTTCCTTGCTAGATGTGGGATTCAACACGAAAAGTAAATGAATCTAGAAGAATATACTTTTGTAACCTATAGGAGAAGGAATTTGAGGATATCCAGTTAGAGGATACCAATTCAAACATGGACCCAATAGGTATACACTCTAACAGAGAAAAATGAATGGGATAAGAGGAATACATGATGGAATTTCACATCTTGGTAAGTGCGTTGAATGAACTAGCTAAAGGGAAGAAGGAAGTATTGCATGAAATAAACATATTGGATCTGAAGCTAGAACCAGGTCATAATAGTATACCTCTTTCACTAGTAGATAGAGGATCTAGGAGTAGTAGTGGGAAGCATGCATACACTAATATGCAAAACAAACCTCATATATATAACAAACCTTCCATCAGACCTACTATGCCTCACTTCCTGGAGAATGCAATAATAGGACCAGTCATACCAGCAGAACCTAATGAACCATTTGGATCTTACTTACAGGAGTATAGGGATTTGGGAGATGAGTTCCATGCAACAATGTCATTTTCAAATTTATGCAATATGAAAAGCAGGAACCGGCCTAGGAATTTTAACAGAGGATTTAACCAGAATTATGGGTTGCATAAAACCTTGGGCATATTGACCATCCCTAACTTTTATGGGACTTGCGAGGGTTCAATGAGAATATGGGTCCAAAAGTTGGATTCTTACTTCCAACTCAACCCTATGACAAAGACAAATTCCACTAAATTGACTACCTTACATCTGGATGGAGAGGCTCATGAGTGGTGGTACCATGGGCTAGTGACCTTGGGTTACAACACCATCAGTTCCTACAGTGACTTTACACAAAGGCTCATGGAGCAGTTTGATAAAAGGGACCCAGAGATACACTTTAGAGAGTTATCTCAACTCAGAGTTTCAGAGAATAACTTTGATGGTAACAGATATATCCGATAGCAAGTTGAGTATGTTATTTTCAAAGGCATTGACAAAACCTTTACAAGGGTGGGTGAAATCCTACAAGATCCACTCTACAAGATGTGATAAGCAAAACCAAAGATCTACAAGACTCAGCTCCTAAGAACATGTTTCCTCTTAAAAAAAACTTCCCATTAAAAGACAAAGACAACAAACCTTTTTCAGTAGGAATGGCCAAAGAAAACTTGGTTGGACGATGACACGGGGAAATATTTGAGAAGGAAAAAATTATGTTTTACTTGTTAGGAACCATGGGTTCTAGGCCACAGGTGCACATGGAAGGAAAAGGCCCACTATATAGAAGTCTACTCTAACAGTGAAGGGGAGGAATCCAAACAGGAAATAACTGAGGAATTGATGGAAATAGAGAAAGAGTCACTTTAGGGGGAAACACCAAGAGGAGTTATTGCTACATTATTCGTAGTACCTAGGTTTCATACTCTTAAGGTCAGGGGAGTAGTACAGGGCCACAAGGTAGGTTTGTTAATTGATTGGGGGGGGACCCACAACTTCATTGATGCAACATGGGTGGCTAAGTGGGGTATTCAAAGAAAGAAATTTGAGGGATTCATCGTAGCAGTAGCAAGTAATAATAGCATGGAGTGCAACCATTAGATTCCCAAACTGAATGTCACATTAGGGAACTACAATATTACCGACTCATTTTATGTGGTGAATGTGGCTGATAAAAATGTAGTATTTGGGATTCAATGGTTGAACTCAATAGGAAAATATACTACGGATTACAGGGAAATGGAAATGGAATTCCTGGGGCAGGATGGAAAACTGGTATTTTTTAGGGGCATGAACACTTATCCCCCCAAACCAGTATCATCATAGAGAATGGAGGCAGTACTCAAATAGAGAGACATAGAATGGTCAGTTGAATGCCTTGTCACTTTTAGGAAACCTCCTGATAACAACACCCAACATCCAACATATATTCAAGCACTATTACAGAAAAATGAGAGGGTATTTAGAGATCTTCCAGCAGGACAACCACTAGATAAGGGATTTGAGCAAATTATTGAGTTATAGGAGGGGACATAAGCAGTCATTACCACTTTGTATAGACATCCCAAAAGGTACAAGGATGAAATCGAGAAAACAATCAAGGAATTAATGGAACTAGGTTATATTCGGCCAAGTTCTAGTGCACTGTGCATCATCGATGGTTTTGGTTAAGAAGAAAGATGGCACCTTACAGATGTATATTCATTACAGGGAACTTAACAAAAATACCATCAAAAATAGGTATCCCATCCCTAGGATTGATGAATTAATGAATGATTTACAAAGGGAAAAATAATTTTCAAAGACTAATCTTCGATTAGGGTACCATCGGATCCGAGTAAGGGATCAGCACATTTCAAAGACATCTTTACATTGCCACTATGGTCACTATGAGTTATCATCCATGCCTTTTGGACTCACCAATGCCCCAAAAAATTTCCACTCTTGCATGAAACACACCTTCAAGGCTTAGTTACGAAAACATTTACTAGTATTATTTGATGGTATTTTGATTTACAATAAATCTTGGGAGGACATTTGAAACACTTGGATGAGGTACTGAAAATTCTAGAAGAACAGTTTCTTTACATGAAAATTTCTAAGTGTGAGTTTTGTATGAAAGAGATGTTGTATCTAGGGCATATAATTAGCGCAAAGGGGGAACATGTTCACATGGAAAAGATTAGAGCTATCTTGGATTTCCCTACACCAAAGACAGTGACAGAACTGAAGGGATTCTTAGGCCTTTGCACATATTATGGGAGATACGTAAAGGGTTTATCTCAATTTTCTGCACCACTCACAGATATTACAAAGAAAGGGGCATTTACATGGACAGAAGTGGCACACCAAACCTTTGAGAAGATGAAAATGATCATGAGTTCTTATCTAGTTTTCACGCTACCGAATTTCTCTTGGCCATTCATAGTTGAGTGTGATGCTTCAGGAGAGGGACTATGAGCGGCATTGATGCAAAACCATCACCCAATTGCATTTGAAATCCGTAAACTTAAATACTATGAACTCCACTACTCTATATATGATAAGGAAATACTAGCCATCCTACATGCCTTAACAAAATTAAGAAAGTATTTGGTGGGAAGCAGGTTTAAAATCAAGATAGATCACAACAACCTCAAATTCTTCTTGGAGCATAAAGAATTGAATGAGCACCAACAAAAATGGGTTAGCAAGGTACATGCATATGAATTTGAAATAGAGTATGTTAAGGGAAAGAAAAATGTTGCAGCTTGTGCTTTATCCATACGACTCGCCTCATTATCACTCATGAGTATATCTACGGATTGGAGGTCTCTTCTATTGGTAGAATATTCCAAAATCAAATTTTATTATGAATTACTAGATGGACAGATACAAGATGACAGGTACAGGATAATTGACGACATCATCTATTACAAGAGTAGGATATACCTCATCCCAAAATCAGCTTTAAAGAGGAAGATCATAAAGGAATCATATGACTTACTATTATCAGGGCTTCGGGGGTTCTTAAATACTTACATACATATGAGAGAGAGGTTCTCATGGAAAGGCCTCAAGGAGGAGGTAATATAGCACATTTGAGAATGCAGTATCCACCAACAGAATAAAATCGAACACACTCATCCGGTAGGGTTACTTCAGCCATTACCGATACCAGAGCAGAAATGGGAAAGCATCTTGATGGACTTCATTACAAGTTTACCCACGGTACAGGGACAAGACTTCTTGTATGTGGTAGTAGATCGGTTGACCAAATTCGATCACTTCTTTTCTATTTCTTCTAACTATTCAACATCACAGGTAGCCAACTTATTTTTTAGAGAGGTTTTCAGACTCCATGGGCTACCCAAAACCATTGTCAGTGATCGTGACTATAAATTCACCAGTGCTTTCTGGAAGGAGCTAGTCAGATTAGTAGGGACAGAACTTGATACAAGCAAAAGTTATCATCCTCAGAGCGATGGGCAGACAGAGATTATCACCAAATGTATTGAGGGGTGTCTGATAAATTATGTAGTAGGACAACAGAGGACATGGATTAAATGGCTACACCTAGGGGAGTACTGCTACAATACTACCCACTATATGTCTATTAAGATTACATCTTTTAAGGAACTATATGGCTATGAGGCACTAAAATTTGCAGACTTAGCTTTTGGAGACAACAGAGCACCAAATGCAAAAGATTGGGTACAAGACAGTCAAGATACTCTTAAGGTCCTAAAAGAGACTCTACAGGTAGCTCAAAATCAACAGAAGCTATATGCATACATACACAGAATTGAGCGAAGTTTTGAGGCAGGAGATCTGGTATATTTACAACTACAACCTTACATGCAATCTTCATTAAAGAAAAAAGGAGCGGAAAAATCTAAAACCTCGCTTATATGGTTCTTACAAGGTAGTGAGGAAGGTTGGAGAGGTGGCTTATGAACTAGAGCTTCTAGAGGAAAGTAAAATTCACAATGTATTTCATGTATCCAACCTCAAGAAGATAGTTAGGCAACACATTGCTCCATCCACTAAGTTGCCTCCCTTAGACGATGAAGGGCTTTTGGTACTAATTCGAGAGAGAATCATATAGGTTCGAGAAAGGAAACTCCCAAACAGGGTGATTCGAGAATACTTGGTAAAATGAAAAGAAATACCTACAGAGGATTCCACATGGGAGGGATATCATGTATTACAACATCCTAGTTTGCAATTACTTGAGGAAAATCAATCTCAAGTGGGGAGGACTCTAATGTCCTCTTCCAATTAAGCACTGAAAACACTTGCTAACCTACTTAATTCCCATAGGTTCTAGCAGGTACTGCATAAAAGGGAATTGACTGAGGACATTTGATACTTAGAATAGAACGGGACACTCCTTCAGTATTAAAGTCATCAATATCATAAATAAATCCTTATTTCTTTAGGCTTGAAGTCAACATGAAATTAGAATTGCATGCATGCAAAAGTGAAGCGTAAACCGTAAAAGTGACATGCAAACCCTAAAAGCACATGCTAATCTATTTAAGAAGGTTATTGGACAAAAGGAGGCATCTATGATTATTATTGTTGATTTGGAGTTTGAGCAGCAGCAGTGGGTGCAACAACATCAATTGGGGTTGGAGACGGTGTCTTCAGCTAATGAGGGTTCGGTAGTGAAATCTATCTGCCCTAGTCTCTTTTAGGGTAGGACTTCCATTTTTATCATCAACACTCATCTTATTCATCCGTATTCATGATCCAACATCCAGAGAATATTATTTGTAGGTTCACGTGTGCAGCTGGGGAATAGCTGGAAAACACAAGAAGAATTCATTGGGTCCTTAAAGCCTAGTTTTTCCTCTACGTGTCAGCTTCATATTTCTCAGCAAGCTCACTCCATTGCATATAGTAATTATCAGTACCTAGTTTTCTTATCTAGAGGAGTTATCAGTAGATCTGTGAGGAAGAGGACGTGAGCACCAAGGTAACAGTTAAATTCGATAGCTTCCTTAGAGGAGGCAATAGTTCTGCATGTGGTCACCAATCTCTCTGACAAGTTAACACCCATAGTCTGACAAAGTTGCAGCGCCATCGAGCACCTCCTCCTCCAAAAACGTCACATTTTTCTTGATGAGGGCACACATGTGTAGCTGGGCATCGATCGCAAGAGAGCAGCACTATATTCCAACACACTTTCATGCATCATATTTCTGGAGTACTATCAACGTGTTTATCAGTGGTAAGTGTACATCTTCTTATCGAGAATATTTCCCTACTTTATGTCCAGTTTAGCTATATTTTAGGGCCATTTGGCACGACACCTTGCATGCATATTTTATTCAGTATTCTTGCACCAACTTGAGTGTATGAGCAAACCCTATAATACTAAAGCAGTAGAATATCAGTGTATTACACGAGCTAGGAACACTTCTTTCTAAGATTTTTGAGCATATGATTAAAACTTTGCAACAATCCAAACAATAAACCAAAGTTCGTTTAAGTGAATGTTAACCACTACCATCATCATCATAAATAATAAATTGTAATTTGTCTTTTATAATTTCAATTTTATATTTAAATCCATACTTATTAAATATAAT
>LPNX010979465.1:43499-77211 GCA_001517045.1 Pseudotsuga menziesii | reverse complement strand
CTATGGAAGAGGAGCGCGTTCTTTTTTCTATGTAACATGAGCGTGTTCCTAAAAAGTGAGGTTGCATCTAAAAGGTCCCTCAACTTCTTGCACACCCCCATAAAGATACCATGGATTGGATAAACCATTGGGGAATTGATGGAAACAACATTTTGCAGAACATTGATAATGTCAAAAATATTATTACTTCTAAGTTCAAAGAGAAATTATGATGTGAGTAAATTTAGCGGTCAAGAGAAAATTAAGATACTATAAGGAGGTCATTAATCCTAATTTGGAAGATCAGAAGTATCTCTCTGTAGTAACTAGGTCATGGAAGAAAATTAATATAACCAATATTAGAAAGAACTCTCATGAACTCCAATGCGAAACAGGGCATTGGTCTATTCCTAAAACTCCATGGGAAGAAAGGGTTTTCCATCTATGTGAGTTTATGGGCATTGAGGATGAAAATTACTTTCTATTAGAGTGCCTTGCTTATACCCACAATAGATCTGAGTTTCATAGTATTTTCTACAATACTTACCTTTATAACCTCCTAACTTGCCAAAACTATGGTGATCTTGGAAAGCTTCTTCGCAATCTTTTTGAGCATACGGTCAAGATTTTAAAGTAAACCAATTATTATCCTTCTTAAGGACCGATAGACCAAAGTTTCTTTCACTAGACGATGACTAGACGTTAATCATCATCATCATCATCATTATGATCTAGGACTAGGAATACTGCTCTTAAGCCTTTTAGGACTAGTCCTCTTAAACCTTTTGGAACACATATATAAAATTCTAAAAAAAAACTAAAGATTCCTTAACTTTTTTAAGTTTTAAGGTTCAATAAATAAAATTGGTATACATAGACATTAATAATCATACAATCATTCATGGTCATCAATTTAATTCTCTTTCTTCCACCCATATTTCCAATGAACAAAAAAATTTAAGATTTGATTGGGAGAGTAGGTCTATAGAGATAAATAAGAGTCCAAACTTAATGAGAGGTTTGTATTTGAGGGATTTGATCCCTCTTGGAGCTTGATAGATAGCAATTTAATGAGGGTATTTTTTAAGGATTCTAATATTATACCTAAGTATAGTATTCTAGGCAATTGCTCTGGATTGAAAAAAACATGTTTATAGATAGGTACGTGAATATTAAATATGAAACATAAAATTAACACTGAAATGTGTAAATTTTGACAAATATTGTGATAAAAAAACATATTTTATGTAAATATAGGCTATATTAGACACTAAAAATGACCAAATAACGAATTTATTTTTTTTAAAAACCCCATAAATAGCCAATTGGCGAAATTTCACCCCTAAAATTACCCCAGAGTTAATATTTACGCTGATAGGCGTATATATCTTAGAATTTTGGGGTGGACTACCATCTATGCTTTTTTATCTACGTACGAGAATGAGACAAGTGTACTGTCCAGATTGATTCTATGGGTGTCATCCAAGATTAAACAAGAATGAGACAAGTGTGTTGCCTATATTGATTCTATGGCCGTAGTCCAAAATTAATAATTAATAATTTCAAAAAAGAAAAAAAATAGCTTAATTAACATGTGATAAGTACATTTAATGATAGTTGTAAAAATTAAAATTAATCTTCAATTATTCTATTATTAAGTACAACTACGAGCTTAACTCCATTGATTATTAGGTACAACTATTAACTTAACTCCAATGGTTCTAGAACTATTAGCTTAACTTTAACTCTAATCATAGTTATATTGGATAACTATTAGCTTAACTATTAGATACAACTATTAGTCTAACTCCAATTATTCTACAACTATTAGCTTAACTTCAACTCTAATCACTCAAGGCTTAGTCCAACTGCATTTGGCATCTAGGAATCTAGCTAATGTGCAAGCATGTAAGTGTCGAACTCCTAATAAAATAGTTTGAACTCCTAATAAAATCCTCCAAAATCCCCCAAACTCGTAATAAACTCCTCCAAACTCCTTATAAACTCCCCCTTGTAGTTGGATATCTAGCTAATATACAATTAGTATTACAAGTTTAGGTTTTCCATATAGATATAGCTAGTTCTTCGATTCGTTTTAAAGGAGGTTAGTCTAACACATAATTAACAATTTAAAAAAAAAATAGCTTAGTTAACATCTCATAAGTACAATTCATGATAGTTGGAAAAATAAAACTTGAGCTTCAACTATTCGATTATTAGATACAACTATTCAATTATTAGCTTAAATACATTGATGCTACAACTATTACCTTAACTTCAACTCAAATCATGACTTTTACTTGAATTGAAATTGCGAATATATTAACTATTACATACAACTATTAGCTTAAGTCCAATGATTCTACAATTATTAGTTTACCTTCAACTCTATTGCTCTAATCGTGGTTATGTTGGATAACTATTAGATAATTATTAGATTATTCCAATAGTGATACAATTATTAGATTAAATTTAGATGAACTCCATCTCTTAGCATGATAACTTGACCTAAACCATGCACCAAGAACAATCACTTAGGTAATGTGCAACTTATGTGACAGTTGAACTCCATGTGGCAGTTGGGAATCGAGTTAATGTGCATTAAGCTTTATATTAACTTTTAAATTAACTATTAGCTTAACTCCAATGATGATACAACTATGACCCAAACTTCCGACAATGAGCTTGATATTAACTTAAGATGATACAACTATGACCCAAACTTCAACAATGAACTTGATATTAGCTGACACATTCTATAGTAAAAAAAACATTATCAATATGTCAAATATATACCTCTAAAATTATTTCAAACATATAGTAATTAATAAATATTAATCATATTTATTGGATACATTCACTTTTCATAAACAAAATATAGTTTAGAATTTAGAGTTTGAAGATAATCATAATTAATTATATAAATTTTAATTAATTAGTTTAGTTTTAATTAATGGTCATATAGAGAGAGTGTTTTTAGGTTGTTTATTTAATATTTTATTAAAGTGTGACTTGTCAAGTCCACATTTGAGCATAGAATTACCTAGCACCCCACCTTTCATACTCAATAAAATTTTAAACTAGCAAAATCATAAGTGAAGTGGGTGATGAATGCAGATAATTGCCTTTATACTAGCACCAACCATATTACTAAGATTACTATGTTTAAATACACCCAGAGGTATATATTCAAGACATATTGATAATGCTTTTTTTACTAAAGAATGTGCCAATTACTTGTATCTAATAGTTAAGCTAATATAACAACAACTTAATTTATGGTTGTTAAGACCATAGTTGAAGCTAGGCTCATAGTGGTATCATCATTGGAGTTAAGATAATAGTTGTATCTAATAGTTCATTTAAAAATTAATATAAAGCTTAGAGTATGCATTATGCACATTAACTTGACTCCCAAGTGCCATATGGAGTTCAACTGTCACATAATTTGAGCATTACCTAAGTGATTGTTCTTGGTGCATAGTTGTATCACTATTGGAACAATCTAATAGTTAAATCCACGAATAGAGTTGATGTTAAGCTAATAGTTGTAGAATCAATGAAGTTAATCTAATATTTACCCAATATAACAGTGATTAGAGTTGAAGTTAAACTAATAATTGTAAAATAGTTGGAGTTAAGTTAATAGTTGTACATCTAATAGTTAATTTAAAAGTTAATATATTGGCAATTGCAATTCAAGTGATTTAAGTCATTATTGGAGTTGAAGTTAAGCTAATCGTTGTATCATCAATGTATTATTTAAGCTAATAATTGAATACTTGTATCTAATAATTGAATAGTTAACCTCAAGTTTGTTTTTTCCAACTATCACGAATTATACTCTAAACTAACCTCCTTTAAAAAGAATCGAAAACCTAATTATATCTATATGGAAAACCTAGAAACATGTAATATGAACTGTATATTAGCTACATTTTCAACTAAGAGATGCTGGAGTTTATTAGGAGTTTGGAGGAGTTTATTAGGAGTTCCAACTATTTTATTAGGAGTTAGACTCTTACATGACTCACATCATCTAGACTCCTAGATGCCAAATGCACTTGGACCAAGCCTTAAGTGTTTAGAGTTGAAGTTAAAAGCTAACCAATAGTTGTAGAATCATTAAAGTTAAACTAATAATGTATCTAATAATTAAGGGTAATAGTTATCCAATATAACTATGATTAGAGTTGAAGTTAAGCTAATAGTTCTAGAATCATTGGAGTTAAGCTAATAGTCCATGGAGTTAAGCTAGTAGTTGTATCTAATAATCAAATAGTTGAAGATTAATTTTAATTTTTATCACAAGTTAATTAAGCTATTTTTCCTTTTTTTTGAAATTATTAATTATTAATTTTGAAGGAGAGCCATAGAATCAATCTAGACAATACACTTGTCTCATTCTAGTTTAATCTTGGACGATGCACACATAATCAATCTCGATAGTACACTTGTCTCACTTTGGTCCGTAGATGAAAAAACATAGATGGCAGTCCACCCCAAAATTCTAACATATATACACCTTCGGCATAAATATAATCAATCTGAATAGTACACTTGTCTCACTCTCATGAGTACATGGCGTAATAACGGATTGTTAGACAAATACTATTTAATAAATAAATAAATAAAAACAAATTGTTATTAATTTTTTTAAACTCCCTTTAACTGAAGTTTATTTAAATCTTAATTAATTCAAACAACTCTAAAATATGATATAATATCTAATGTAGACATAATTAAAATACATCCATGTTACCAAGTTAAGTTTAACTGAAGTTTATTTAAATCTTAATTAACTCAAACAACTTTAAAATATGATATAATATCTAAATACATGTAGACATAACTAAAATACATCCATGTTAGCCAAGTGAAGTTTATACAAGTTGCAACAAATACACATACCTTCGAGTCCACAACAAAAGGTTTTAGAGTCCATTTTCCACACATACTCGCTACTACACCAGGTCTGAAATTTTTGCTGGCTCCATTGTTCCATTGTATTTAAATGGATGATTAACGTCGTTTTTTAGAGCTATTTCACAATCCCCTACTTCCCCAAACGAACGGGAATTGTTGGTTTCGGGCTATTCAAACTCTGGAATTAGAACAAATATTATCCACCATACAGACTTACGCTTGTTTGAAATTCGCCAAAACAACAATGAGAGTTTGCATGGTGCTTATTGTTTAAAGCATAAATTGCGGCAACAGTTAGTATATGATATCGTAGAAGCAATAAAAATGATATAATAGCTATTTAAAACCGCCGAAAATTGTAGCTCACTAGTGTGACAATAATTGTGTTATTCGCATACGACATAAATTCAAAAAGTGCCATTGTTATCCATTCTTCTGGTATGTAACAGAGTATAAACCTAACCAAGGTTTTCAGTCTATCTGATAATCAATTTCCCCACCATTACTAAGATATCTTAATCATAATCAGTTTATGTAAATTGATGGAATTAACGACAGATCATAGTTTTAGGCATACAATAAGAATTCAAATCACCACAATGTTTATTATGTTGTTGTTTATCATCTCAAAATCTGTTTATGAGCAAAAACATCCATTTGATTTTGAGTAACGGTCATTTGAATCTAACGGTCATAAACATGCCTAACGGTCATTTGAATCTAATTCAACGGAGACAAGTATAACAATTTCGTATAGATCACATTTCAGAATAGATATATAATAAAACAATAAAACTGCTCAATATATATATAATGTTCATATTTATCAATAGAACTGAAATACAATAAAACAATCTCATTAATTATGAGATATATAAATCAGCAGTTATCTACCTTAACTTTGCATATTTAAGTCTCTATTTTAAAAACTTAAAAGCATTTTACAGTAAGACATGTTGTTAAGCTCAGAAGGGATAGAAAGTAATGAAAAAGGAGGAAGAAAAGATCAAATTGCTGTTTCAAACCATGCAAAATCACGGTGTAGAGGGCGGCCATGTCATCCGAGTCCCCTCTTTCAGTTCAAGAAACAGCAAGGAAACAGGGAGATAAAGAATGGGCGTTAGATTTACAGATATGGAAGCTCAGAAAAGATAGCGCCTAAAGGATTAAGCTAGGGTAAAATTTGAGACATGAATGATTTTCATTGCTTGATCTCTTCTACCCCCGCTTCTGTTCTGCGCCAACCCGAATGCGTATGAAAAAACGAACAGTTGATCGTAGAAGATTGTATGGCACCTTTTCCATATGCTTGAAACGGTTACATCTCTCAAACCCCATGTTTGAATCTTTGGATACAGATAACTGCAGTCCCGATTCGTGTCGAAAAACATTCCAGAACCCAATTCTCTACTTTGGAATCTTAGACCAATGTAACGAAAAAGAGAGTAATCACATGACCTAAAATAGATACGAAATCCCAACTTCAATTTTTTATTCTTATTTTTTGAACTCTTCAAAGTTATTAAAAGAAATGGGTCAATCTACTCACGGAGTCTCAGGTACCGATTCTTAGGTTTTGTAATCACATCATGCAGTTTACACAAGCGGCCCTGTTGTAAAACGTAGAGAAACAGTAACAGGTTTGTCAGAGTTATAATATATGAAAAGTCTCATAAAAATGTCAGAAAATGTAGGGATTCAACTTTTATCTTGTCATCTTCACAGATTTGAATGTAAGGTTTGTCGTTACATTAAAATCGTTACAGGTTTGTTAGAGTTATAATATATTAAAAGTCTCATAAAAATGACAGAAAATGTAGGGATTCAACTTTTATTGTGTCATCTCTCAAATCCCAAGTTCACAGATTTGAATGTAAGGTTTGTGGTTATACTAAAAGCTGTAGATTTGATGAATATTTGAAGCCAAGCATAATTCTCAGAGATGCGGAGGTTATACCATGAGGTTGCAAGATATTCCAAGACTCCCTCATTAAACATGACACATATGGTCTCATACCATGTAAGATTTATCCTTACACCAAAACCTACCAATACTGATAAACATTTGAAACTCCATCTATACCAATACTCCAACACTGAAATGCTTTAGGTTTTGAAGGTTTTGGAATTGATTTGTGACATTAGAAAGTGGAAACTTACTGTGAAATGCTTTAGGTTTTGAAGGTTTTGGAATTGATTTGTGACATTAAAAAGTGGAAACTTACTGTGAATTGCTTTAGGTTTTGAAGGTTTTGGAATTGATTTGTGACATTAGAAAGTGGAAACTTCCTGAATCGAGTAGAAACACACCAATTTGTCAGGCACGCGGTGCGAGCAACTGCAGGTAAATATAACTGCATTTAGTTGCATCATTATACTTCACTAATAATTTTATTATATATAAAAAAAACCGTACCGGACAAGACTAATATCAGAAGGATGCACAGGATATCATTGACTGTGTGCAAATCGCAGGTACTCAATGATCACCATGGCTTTGGGATATTTGGCGTACAAGGAATTCATAGTGTGGCTGCCACGTGAACTATAAAGGCCGGCATGTTGCCTGACCTCTTACGCAATATGCACAGACTACACGTTTCAGAGGCCGATTCATTACAGAAAACTCATGGTGTCAACACTTCACTCGACTAGATTTCTGCTTGAAACATCTCATATAGGTACTTTGAGATTTCGTCTTGGATTAAAAGATCAACATCGTAGAAGCTGCAATTCCTTGTGAGATTTAGCCAACCAAATTATGATGATCGACATGGGGCTCTTTGTGCGTTGCACGGAAAGGTAGGGTAGACATAAACCGATAGTAAGTTTATATTTATATATAGTTATAGGTATCTTAGGATTTACAATAGATTCATCTTAATTCAATGTTGACATTAATTTTGATATCGATATATCCAGTATCGACCTGACCTAACCTAAAGAAGAAGAAGAAAATATTTTAACATTCTCCATGCTAAAAATAGTTTATAAGGCAGATCTCCTCACATGTTGTTTTTTGCAATTCAATGTTGTTTTTTGCAATTCAATTAGATGTTGTTTTCTGCAATTCAATCTGACTATAAGGGCCTCCAATTTTTGCAGTGTAGCTGGTTGATTTATTTTCATTTGCATACCTATCCCTATTATCCTTAAATGTTTCACACTTTAAAATGAAATGTTTTTCTGTCTCCACTTTACCAGAGGTGCAGAAAATACACACTCTTTTTTCCCAAGCTTTTTTTGGTCTTTTCCACCTCCTTCACAAGGGAGTTGATGGGAATTAGTTCTTGACTGAGCAATAAGTATTTTGGCTTTCCAAGATATATTGAGGTCCCCTTTTGATGCTGACTCTAAGCACACTGTAGGTAGGGTTAAACTCTTTAATGTAGTACTTTTTCTTTCCACCTAGCTCTTTATTCCAAGTTCTTTTGTGAAACTTATTGATAATATATGTAGACTCATTGGCATCTAACTAGTATATATAGGCTTATTGGGATATAACAATTAACACAGTTCAATAGTATTTTGGCTTTCCAAGATATATTGGAGGTAGGGTTAAACTCTTTAATGTAATACTTTTTCTTTCTACCTAGCTCTTTATTCCAAGTTCTCTTTTGAAACTTATTGATAATATATGTAGACTCATTGGCATCGAACTAGTATATGTAGACTACTTGAGATCAAACTACTAACACAGTTCAAACTAAAGGATTACAGACCATATGTCTAACTGTGGAAATCTATATTTTTTTAAGAAAGAGTTTCGCAAATTGAAATTTTCATGAATTTTCATAGCTTCGCATTGATATCAGTTTCCAATAGAATAGACAAATTGGATTTTCATCTCAATTGTTTAAGTGCGTTTTAGGTTTTTCTAAGAGCATATGGAGAATAAAATCTATAGCCCGTCACTACCAGGAATTTTGTTTTGCCAAATTCTAATAAACACTAGAGAAAACGGATGTTTTATGTTGATGTAGATGGCAGGTCAACAAAAGAAAAGTTACAAGATTGTACAACAGGCGGTAAAGCCAGCAACTCAAGTGATAGTCTATTCATTATCTTGAAATGAAAGAACATTGTGTACGTCAGTTTTTCGTAGACAGCTTAAGATAAATAGCAAAGCTTTTGTTGCTTAGTTTTTGTATTCTTTCTAGACACTAAAAACCTAGCCTGTTCGTTTTGGCATTTTCTGTTGAAAGTGAACAATCTGAAATCATGATATCATGAATTTCGATGGTTGAAAATTGAAATTTAATCATGTGGATGCTCTGTGATTTTTAATACGTTTAAATGGATATGCATAATCCAAAACATCGATTTGAATGGTTGAGTAGTTGAGAGAGTCCAGCTCACTCTACATCCGAGTAGGGGGAGATGTGTAGCTCCTTTTTTGCTTATCCAAAAGTATGTTTGAAAAATATTATAAAAAATCATATGTCCAGTCAAAAACTTACATATCCACTCAAATTAGTTTAAAACAGTTACAACAACATACACAAGATAAATTAAAATTTTTCCTCAACTCAAGTGTAAAAAATAAGTTTTACAACTAAAAAGATTTGATCTTCTGAGTCTTGTCTTTGGTAGATCTCCTTTTTTAAATAGATTAATAATCCCAAAAAAAACAGTCAAAATCCTCATATAACTATATGCCAGGGAAACATGACAAAGACATATGCAAAGACACCACTGCAACTCTCTTATTTAAATTCATATATGTGGTGGGCACGTTCTTGTATCGACCAGAGTCTTAGACCTTCTAGCCGTTAGACTAATCCTACGTGCATTTGAGCCCCGTTACTCTAATCCTACGTGCATTTGTCGCATGAATGTCTATTTGTTTAGACCAAACTTTGACGATGATGGTAGTTAAACACCATTAATCTAAATTTATGTTAATTTCTAATTCAATATTATGTTTAATAGAAAAAGACTAAACTCTTTAAATTATAACTTATTTTGATTATTTAATTTAGGTTAATTAAGTTTAGTAGAATTTGAAATTCAAAATCTATATAAATATAACTGTTTTGATTATATATATAATAGAGAGAAATAATAAGCTTTGTTTTGATGGTGTTTTGAAATAACTTATGGAAAAGATTATAAGAGTTAATTTTTTTTATTTTTTTTTTCTTTGGAGATGACAGCAGGTGAAATAAGGTTGTACGATAATATCATTGCCTTGTTTAATAAGACATAAGATATTAATTGTAATATAAGTGTTAACAAGGTACCTTTTCTTTTTTACCATTTTTGGTATATGCATCCATAAGTTAGAAGGTTGTTTAATAGAGGAATGTTGCAATGACATGTTTGGTATATGCATCCATAAGTTAGAAGGTTGTTTAATAGAAGCAAGTTGCAATGACACGGCATTTGCTGGAATTGTCATCATCCTTCTTCTTTATGCTATGATATTGTTCTTATGGCAAGATGTTCCACTCATCTTGATAAGCAATAAAGGATTCTGAAGGATTTTTTTCTCTCGGCATGACTATTAATACTAAAAAGTCAAAGTTATGAACTGATAAAACCTAATAAGGTCTATTAATACTAACAAAGTCAAAGTTATGTTGATAAAACCTAATGAGGTCACTTAGGCTCATTTTGTGTATCAAAATAAAAACTTGGAGGAAGTGACTTCCTTAAAATATGTATAGATGAACTCCAACTATATCATTGAGAAAATGATCAATAGAGGGTGGATAGTTTATTTTGGTCTTGAAAACAATTGTAAGTCAACAAACCTTGTGATGCGGGATAAAAAAAAACATCTTTGAAACCCTGTCACTCTTGTTCTACTGTATGAGTGTGAAGTTTGGAATTTGAACCATCAAAATTGATCGTTTCCACTTCCCAAGGAAAAAAAATGGACTTTTTTCACTTTGTCAAGCAATCATGTTTTAACAATTATTAGAAGAGAAGTATTTTTTTAATGAGGATCCAATTTGGATCACATCTCCCCATTAGGAGGATTTTGGCCCCCAAACAATGGACCATGTAAGAGATGGAAACACATGGCATCCATTTGCTTCATAATATCTACCATCCTTTTGCTACAGAAGGTGACTTGTTGCTTGCTTGTCTACACTTGCTTTGTTGATATATGAGATATCTCTTTTTGTGTGTTTAGACGAGATAAACTATACAACCCTTGACAAGGCAATACTTACTTTTCTCTAATATAAAAGGTAGCATCCCTATCCCAGGAGTATGGGCTATCGAATGTCATTTTACAACTACACATTCTACCTCATAAATTGTGATACCCATCATATGTAGTTTAGTATTTCTGAGCATGTGTAAATGGCATGTCTATGTAAAGGATTGTGGTGAGGAGCTAAAGGGAAAGGCCCCACCATTGAACACTATAACATTGTTAGTCTTGTCATGCGATGTTATACCATGTGCTTGTGATAGCAGAGGGAAGTGATTTAAAACATGAATGATAAAAATGATAAAAAACATAGGGGATAGATGTGCAAGACCATTGTAATGAAGGGGGCACAATCTCCACTAGGAAAAGGAAAGAGACTAGTGAAGCCTTGTGAGACCTAGGGTAGAGTCTAAGCCTACTTGACATGTAATCACTAGTGGTACTAGTGAGTTGTCGCTAGTATTGGTAATTACTAGTGTGTCATATCTTACCACGGAGACTTCACTTTGTGAACATCTCACATAACATGTGCAATCGTGGGATATTAAAGAATACCCTTAATGTNTTGAAACCCCCTCCCAATACTTAAAACCTCCTCCCCACCCCTTTTTATACCTCAATCCTTATAAACCACCCTACCCACCCCCACCTTAAACCCCTCATTCCCTCCAATACCTGCATGTCAATTTTTAATAATTTAAAAACCCACAATATGAACTAACATGATAGGATATTGGTCAACAAGTGAAGCCCCCGTGTATGTGACCAATAACCCGTTGAGGGGGGACTTACAAGTTGTTTTTATGCTTTCACGTGGCATGTTAGTGTACTAACTAGCCTACGACCTATAGCATGAGCCTTTTACTATATTGATTATATTAGTGTATAATTCACCTATGATTGCTAGTCACTCAGTACTAGTAGTTATTATTGAAGGCCTAGTAATTGTACTATAGGGGCATCTAATGAGTGCATGAAGTGCACATGCAACCTATAGTAAAAAGTAAGTTATTGATTTATATGGCTTTTCTATGAAAGGTAATTTATTATTCTTATCTTAGTGATAAGTAAATGTTATGATTATTAAGTGATAAGTATTTCAAAGTCATTTTTTGTTTAATCGCATGTGTGTTATTTTATAGCATGGAAATAGTATGTATGATGAGTATTATCTAATGCTCTTTAAAATGATAAATTATTATTATTTATTTATATATTGTCATGTGGCATTAAGCCCTTGTGCGAGGTGGTGGTCATGGGTGAAAAAAGCCCTTATCTAATTTTTGGAATTTAGTAAGCAACTTGTTAACGATGGTTTTATGCTTCATTTTTTATTATTCAGCTTGAAGAGTGTGTCTTAGGCCACTTGTATGGTGGTGATATTTACACTACTATGTGGTGCTTTTTATTGTATTGTTTATTTTCCACTTGTTAGATAGTGGTTTAAATTGAGTTGTTTATTTCTTATTAATTTAATTAATTGAGTGGTGGGAGATGTCACTTGTGGCATATAAATTATTTTCCTATTAATTATCAATTCCTTGTTGATGAAAAAAAATGTCTCTTTTGGTTCTCAACTAGTTTATTGTACTACTTATTAGGAGGTTGGTTTTGCAATTCCTATAATTAGGGATTTGAAAAGGGTGTATTGATCTGGTATTTAAGGAAGGGAAGCACCCAAGACTCTTTGGGTCTGGATACCCTTTGTATGAATGTTCTCATTGTGTGTTTGTGTTTCCCATTTACTCTTTGCTTTATGTTAAAGGGAGAGGGCTTTGTAGCTTTAGTCACCTTGCCCAATGAATTAAATTAATTAGTTTCTCAGCATATGCAATTGTTTTTATATTTATTGCTTCCATAGAAATGGAAAGTATTGCCATATGCATCACTGCTTTGATTATAATTGTTGTGCACGGATGGCAAACTGTTTACATCTGAATTCAATCTATTTGTATTTGCTTAAATTTTGTTTTGTGCAAAATGGCGAAGAGTGAAATATTCCCTCTAGCGGCTAAGTGAATGATTTGTTTACTTTGTTTGCCGAGTATTTAGGGTGAATCCCTCTATGGAATCATTTAAACTATTTGTTTACTGAATGTTGAAGTAGGAGGGCGGTTTGTCCCTCTTGGCTCTGTTAATTTATTTTCCAACTCAATAACCAAGTGTGGAGGGCGTTTTGTGCATCTTGGTTTTATTAATATCTTTGTTGGTTCAATAGCTGAGTGTGGAGGGAATTTTGTCCCTCTCGGTTCTATTAACTTTTTTTCCAGCTAAATAGCTAATTGTGGAGGGTGTTTTTTCTCTTGGCTATGTTCATTTGTTGACAGCTAAATAGTTGAGTGTGGAGGGCGTTTTTATCCCTTTGCCTCTGTTAATTTCTTTCCAGCTCAATAGCTTAGTGCGGAGGGAATTTGTATCCCTCTTGGATTTGTTAATATGTTGCAAGCTCAATAGCTAAGTGTGGAGGGCTTTTTTTGTCCCACTGGGCTGTGCTAATTTGTTGCCAACTTAATAGTTGTATGGTGAGGTCATTTTTCCCATCAAAGATTTATTTAGTTGATTGCCAAAGGGGATTGTTGTGTAGTGGGAGCGTTTATTCCTCTCATAAATTTATTTAATTGATTGTTGTGTAGAGAGGGCGTCTCTCTCTTGCGAGTGCCCCTTTCACAGTTTTATTTATTTCCTGTGCAAGAATAGAGAGGGCGTCTCTCTCTTGGGAGTGCAAGAGAGTGCGCTCACAGTAGTTTTTAATTATTATTTTTTTGTGCAAGAATAGATAGGGCCTCTCTCATAGTTGTTTTATTTATTAAATGCATGTGCAAGATAGAGAGGAAGTCTCTCTTTTGGGAGTGCCTTTCTCACAATTGTTTTATTTATTATTACATGTGCAAGGTAGAGAGGGCGTATCTCTCTTGGGAGTGCCTCTCTCATGGTTCAACATTGTTTTCATATTGGATTGATTGGTTGCATTTGCAAGGGTGCAGCTTTTCAAGTTTTTGAATTGGATATATGTACATATTGCCACATTTATAATAGTTGCATTGATAGCCAAATAAGTGGTGAGATTATAGCCTGGGTTCCACACCGATTGTCTGCATATGTGTTCATCTAAGTGAATGCGAGAGAATTGACGAGATATCATTAGCTTATATTTATATATATTTTTTTGTTGGTTAAGTGCCCTGTGACTTGTTGGGCAAACTTTTGGTCTAAGAAACCACGATTCAGGGGCATCTAAGTCGTCAAAATCACCTGGGGATCGCACCCAGCCTGGTTGCACCAACCCTTAGCATGGTTGGATTTAAATGTCGCCTTCCAAGAGCAGCAGGTTTTGATCCTAGGCCGCAAAGCAAACGAAACCCCTCTGGACCGTTTGTTCTACTGAAATTTGACAGCTTGTATTTATATTAAATGAGGCGTAAGATTGATAATTATATTGAGGTATAGGTAAATGAAGCCTTTGGGTTCCTGTTTTATGTTTATATAGATGTTGATGTTGATTGAGTGCAGAATGAATGTGGTGGGAGCATCCCATCGGTTATAGCCTTTGTGCATTATAGAAGCAAAGAATCAAATAAGTTGTTCCTCTTCTAGTTATTATTTATTTATGTGTTTGAATGGTAGCTAGAAGAATGTTGGCATGAGTATAAGAAGGCATTGTCCTTCTCATGGAATTATATCTTTACAATTGTGTAATTAGATATACGTCTTAATTTGTGAGTGAACATGCTAGTTCTAATTGTTTAATGTAGGCATCTTCTTTAATTTATAGGTATGTTATCATGGGAATGTGAGTATAGGCATTAGCCTTCTCTATTAAAGATATTTGATATTTAGATCTGTCTATGAACTTGGATTGTTTGAAGGGGTATTCTTCTTTGATTATAGTGATATGTGATATGCCTTGTGTGGCATGAATTTTAAGAGAGGGCATAACCCTATAACCTTACTCTCAATGATAAATGAATTCATGTTATTGTGGAAGAAGAGAGGGTTCCACCCTTAAAAATATTTTGTAGTCTTCCTCTATGCTAAGAGGAGAGGATTGGTTCCCATCAATTATCTTGAAAGGGGTTTGTCTATGTGGGTTGCATTGGTAAAGCATTGTCCTCAATGACATTGGTATGATCAACACGGGTCATCTTGTTGTATTGGATCTTATGTATATCATGGTTATCATTACTATATGTTTAATATTGAGGGAAGTGGCCTTTTATGTACTTAGTTGTATACTAATGGTTTGGTAAATATTTACTCGTGGTTAGGCATTTCATCCCTATGTGTATATTAATGTATGTGGGTGAGTGCACAAAGTTGAGGGACCTTTTAGATGCAATGGTGGAGTGAAGTCAATCACTCTTGATCCATAAAAAAAACATCCCAAGCAACCCTGAACCTGCCGAGCCTAGTCCCAAGGATGCCAACATGTATGGCAAGTAGGATAGTAGAGCAAATCATGCCTCCATTTTATTGAATCAAATCGCGCCTCCGTTTTAGCGAACAAAATTGCGCCCTCGTTTTGGAAAACCTGATTTTTTATTTAAAACGGGCTAAGCCCGTCATTTACGCCACATCACAGCACTGTTGGAGTTGAATGGAGCTGAACACGAGTGGGTGAATGTGATTTGGGTGTGCCAAAGCCATCCACCTCCACCTTTGGATCAACCTCCTCTTTGTGAGGTATTTTCCTCATTTCTTCTCATTATTTTTCTCCTAAATTCATTAATGTGTTTCCCCAAATTCGAAAAATTAAACCAAAATAAATTAATTTATGGCCAACAAAAACCAAAACCCCAATTTAATCATAAAAATCAAATAATTTTGATTATTTACCAAAATTCATACCCAAAATTCACATGCCCAATTGAAACCAAAACCCCAATTAACTCATAAAAAACAAATCAATTTCACTATTTCCATATGCATATTCACAAGCATCCTTGTGAATCCATACCAAAATTCACAACTATGCAAAGTTTGTCAAGCACATTGCAAGTTTGCATAAGTAATTTACCTACCCAATGTAAACCAAAACCCCAATTAACTCATAAAAAACAAACGAACTTCATTATTTGCATATATGTATATTCACAAGAATCATTGTGAATCCAAACCAAAATTAACAAATATGCAAAGTTTGTCAATTATATTGCAAGCTTGCATACAACTAAAAAAAAATCAAGTAGAATTCATATATTCCCTAAAATACATAAACAAACATGGTAAATCCCTTGCCTCTATCCGAAATATCAAAGTTGGTCGTCCAAGAACATCAATAAACACCTTATATTTTTTATGAAACTTCCTAATCCAAGTGTTAAAATAAGGTATAGAAGCTTCCCATGCTTTTAACAAATATTTCCTCTTGATTGAAGGGTACTTTTTGGTTAAGGTCAAGACAACGAAGTTCAACAATAGGCTCTATGAACATGAAGATACATAGGTAGGTTGATGTGTTTGATTAAACATGCCAATCACATACTGTCATACATGATATAATCTAGTGGAAACCTTGCAACCATAAAATCCACTATACAAAACTGTCCATTTAAAGTCTCTCATGGGTATATAGAAAGAGGGCATATGACTAAAATAACATTAAGTGGAATCCATTCATGGCCCAAATTACATATAAACAAACATCTACTAAATAGACTTTGGAGTCCCAAAAACATCACGCTACAACAAATAATTACATATCTAACAAAATCGTTGCCTATACTGGGATTTTATTCATCAATAGCACATTATGGTGCCTATTCTAGGGTCTAGTCATTGCCTCTACCCATAATCTGGGAGCTAGTCTTACAAGGGCATTAGTCAACACCTCACAATTTCGATGAAACTTCATAATCCAAGCCTTAAAATAAGCTAGAGGAGCTTTGCAATCAACATATGCACATAAGACATTTTATGTACACGTGCAAATGGAAATTGGAATTAATACTTGAATTTATGACATAAATTTAAAATGAAAAAATATTAAATGTTTATTCTTTACTGTAAAATTCAAGATCAATTTTTCAATTTACATTTAATAGATTTAGTTTATGTTGTTATTTATCGTACATTAATTATATAGTTTTCAGTGCTTAAAGATGTCATTATATCATGTGTTTATATTACTAATGATATTTTATTTGTATTTATGAATGTAGTGGCTACTATGGATAACAATGTTGAGATACTGAGGGTTATTGGCCATCTGAGAGAGAGATTGGTTTTGCTTGGGAGGGGTGGAGATGAGCTCCGCCGCTCCTTGTCAAATTCATTGTTGACTATTGTTGATACAATCGTAAGATCGAATGATGCTTTGTATAGCATCTCATCGTACAGGGAGAGGAAAAGACAACAATACACTGATGGGTTGAGCTACAATGAGGTAAAGAAGCTAAAAATAACAAAAGAACACATCTATAGCTTGTTTAGACTGCCTAGGACGGATGACATTACGGAGATCACCAGGCCACATATTTCTATTCAACCCATTAGAGACCATTGGATGGATAGGTGGTACATAGTATTTGACATTCCCCCGCACAACAATAGGGAAGTATCATTGTACTTTCTCCGAAAGTTGTATGCAGAGTTTGTGATGGGGAAACATGTCAACTATTTTGACATGTTGGTCTTCCAGGGAGTTGGTAGGGGGATGCCCCAACACCGACCCAATGCTAGGCATAGAGATTCCAATCCACAGATACCTGCACCTCATTCCCAACTACCGAGGGTAGACATCCCTCCTACACATGACATGGTTTCCTAGACACAGGAGGCATTTTTTACTCTAGATGAGATGGTCTCTCGACACATGACCACTATTGACCAGACAATGCCCTCTTACTCTACTGGGGTACAACCACCAGCTTCTGGTGGTATAGGAACATCTACATATGGGGGTAGACCGACATCCCATGTGCCTCAGAACAAGCCACATGTCTACACATTGTGTGGTCAACCCTATTTTGGTCTTGGACCAAGACATGGCACCTCTACGATAACTGGTGGTCAGGTAAGGACATTGTTAAAAATCTATTATTGTTCAATTTTTAATTTTTCCGTATTGTATGTAACATATTAAAAGATTCGTAATATATGCAATATTTACTCTTGCAGGAGATTGATTCCTCTCAGGGGGGTGGTACTGCACCCGATGTGGTTGTACCCGAGGCCTAAACAACCACCATTGAGATAATATTTAAACATTTGTCATTTTGTTAATACATATCATTTTGTTAATGCATGTGTTAGTCTTGATTAATTTGTTAAATTGTCTAATATTTACAATTTTTGAAGTTGCAGGAACCCCACTTAGAACGTGATGCTGGAGACATTGATCTTAGTGACATACTACAAGGTGGAATTTACGATTACTTGAAGAATGTAAGTACATGGTTAATGACTGAATCTTGTTCGAATTATTTAAATTTATTACTATACACTCCTTTATAGATTGTTAATATTTATAATTTTTAAACTTGCAGACGTTATCAACATCTGAAGAGGGGCAAGAATTGATGGAAGCGGTAACTCCCATGGGAGAGATATGTCCTCGGCAGGGGTAAGTATATTAGAACATGTTAGTTTTTCAGCACATATTATTCCATCCATTCAACTCCATGTCTAACTATGGTAACACTTTATGACTACAGACATCATCGCAAATCCCTGCACCGCCTCTTTGGTTTGGATCTCCCTATATTCCAAACGTAGATAAGGGGGTTGTTTACATCAGGCGACTCTCTTCCTTGAAAACAACGGGTGTGCATGAGGATCAACCTACTCATCCCACGGTAATGTACACACTTCCAATGGCAGTTACTAGTTAGCTTTGAATTCACTTCACAACTAGTTTTTCTTAATGTTATTTTTTCATGTTTACAGCATCAGGATGTAGAGTCATTTGTGCCAGACCTTATTGGGGTTGTTGATGTTGCGGTCAATGCTGCATCTAAAATAGGGATAAGTCACACTGAGGTACATCTACTTGAATATTTGTAATTGTACTATTTATGGACATGCACGATGTCTAACTATTTTATCATTTGGTGAATGTAGCCACACGTTGGTCTATTAGTGCACGCAACAGAGGTTGATGTTCAACCTACGGATCCTCTTCCTACTGAAGAGTCCCAGCCTCTTCCCCTAGAAATGGTTTTTTTGGTGAGATGTTCATTTTTTACATAATTGATTAGTACTTTCTCATTCATGTACATGTTGATAATTCTTGAGATAATTGACATATTTTGTTTTTATTCACAGAGAAGCATTGTAGAGAGACTCTTTGAAAGGACGAGGACACCAGAGGCACCTATACCCCAGATAGATGCAGTAAGTTTTTTTTTTATGTACAATTGAGTCATATTCTAAATTTTCAAACTTTTTTTATTGTTGGACAGTACTAGTTCAGTTACTTGATCAATAAATATTGTCATTGATTTGCAGTCGCTAGAGATGCACAGTGGTCATCGAAAGAAGAAACAAGCATCAGGGTCCGGGAAAAACAGGAGAAAGTTAGAGTTTTGATGTGTTAGTCCAGGACAAATATGTATTTTTGTGTACAATCTGGAGTTAGAGTATAGGGGCGTGGTCCAGGACAGATGTACTTTTGTTTGCACATGTACATGAAAGATGTTTTTGATATATGTACATTGACAAGCCATAGATGGCCCTTCTATTTTTGTATTATAACTTTCATGATATAAAAAAATATTTCATATCAAGGCTCTTGAGATCTTCATGGTTCAGTCTTTTAAGTGTGATTATACACGTGTGGCCAAGAATGTTTCTATGTGTAATGTTCCCAATTTTTTATAGATTTTACGATTACATGGAGATATCAGTTATAAATTTGAGAACAATGAACAATTACAACATTACGTAATGACAAAAATGTACATTTCAATTGTTTTTTACCACGATCCAATTGCATATACAATGTTATATTAACAATGTTAAATTGTATTCACAAAGATGGAACATACCTAATACACATAAGCACCCAGCACAGCTAAGCAACTAATCCAACTAAGTGGAATACAAAAGCACCTTACCTACATAACAACCTAACAAAATTTTAAAGGATGCACGAAGTTGACACACCTAAGTGATGCACCTATGTGGTCTACATAAATAAAATTAGTGTTTGGCATGATGTCTTTCATCTAACGAATACATGGTGTTATAACTAGATGTTGTTATTAGTTTATCTGTTCTATTTTTCAAAGTTTGATTTCCTATTACTTTACATTTTTGAGTTAGTTTTGAGGTTTTTTATTAATAAGTACATTTTTGTTTGATTTTATACTTTTAATAATTTAGTTATTTCATTTTTGTTGGTTTTAAAGTTTTTCTTTGGGCTTGTTAGTAAATATATATCTTTAAGGTCTGAAAAGCTTATAATAGATTGTATTTCAAGTTTTATTTCTACCACTAACCCTCATTTTTAAGTCATGGTTAAAAAATATGCAAAAAGGGGGATTCCTGTAGTGCAAGGTTGAAAGTTATTGAACAAGGGCGCTACAAGAATCTAGAAGTATTGAAATTATGGCAGATAACCGTGGTGGTTTGTAATCGACAAAAGTGGGAACCTTTTTTAACACTTGTGAGGAAAGAATGATACATGTTTAGAAGCCAGTGATGATCATGGCAAGTGTATGAGAGGATGCAAAAAATTATTGAGGAAGATCGTGGTTTTACCTATCATGATTTCATGAGGTTAGAGTTATTGAAAGAAGCGGTGGGTAATCATGGTTGTTGCAGAGGAAAATATTGAAAGATTTTAGACATCTATCGAAGACATAATAACGCATTTTTAGGAGCTTAGTCCGTCATCATGACAAGTGTATGGGTGTGCAAAGATTATTGAGAATTATGCTATGTTTTTTTCTGTTTTGGTTATTGCAATTGAGCACAGATTACGAGCTGATGGAGATGAATTTTAGAAAACAAAAAGTTTTTTTTGTTCACAAGAGACCTATTCACAAAAACCTCCCTCAGTTTTGCAACAATTATCAAGGTTTGAAAGATTCGATTTAATCTTTACAACCTATTTTTCAGGGTTCAAAAATATTTAAAATTTCCCTATTTTAGTCTTCATCTTGCATATTCTGGTGATTGGAGAATTATTTTTAAAAAAAAGGAGAGTTTTTTGTCCATCACGAACTCATTCAAAAAAACCTCTCTCAGGTTTTGCACAAGTATGATTCCTGGATCGAGAGATATGGGGGCTTATTTGAGACCCGTTTTTCAGAAATTTGCCAAATTTCCTAGAAATCCGATTTTGCTATTTTTAGCCAAATAGTTTTTGCTGATTAGTTTCAAATTCGACCTAAAGAAGTGAATATCGAAATACTTCATATTATATCTTTGTAATCATATAAGGAGGAGAAGCATACAGTGCAAGGGTTCGAATTTTGACTCAAGGAGAGGCTTTTAAGCTATGATATCTCAAGCTAAGACTGAGAACTCTTATGTAAGTTGATGATTGTTATTGATTATATACAAACTCGTAATCCCTTTTACCTATTATGTTGGTTTCATTTCCGATCTGGTTGATTACTCAACATACAATTTCATTTCTTGTTTAAAGGTTTTATTCATGGAAATGCTTGTATTTTGTGGGTGGAATCAGTATTTCATGTGTAATGTTTATGGTTTATTCAAATGTGCTTGATCCCCAGTTTATTGAACTTATTCATGATTTAGTTCTGTGTTAGATTGTTTGTGTGTTACCTCCTTGTTGATAAATTTTTAAACCAAAACCGTTAAAAAACCAATTTCATTCTGTTTTCTTTTTGAGATTGTGTTAGCTTGTTCTTGTGGTAGTCTAGGAACAATTTCTAGCACAAACATCTTTGGCGCCATTTCCGAGGATGAAACTGAAGATATATCTTCCCTGGGTTTTCATCATTCAACTGATTTTGAAAGGTGAGCAAAATCAACAAATCTTTTAGACTACTTTTTCACCAAGCAGTGTTCACAGTGGCTACCAAAAGGATTGGAACCAGGAGAAAACCTACTTCACCTTTGCATCTAGGTATTTATGATCTAGAACACATTTTGAAGGAATCTAGGAAAATTTAGAGATCATAGTCTTCTCCTTCTTTATTTACTTCTGATCTTTTTGACCTAGTATCACATTTTTCACATTCAGAGGAGAAAAAGGAAACTTTGTCATGGTCAATACCTTCTATACCAATTAGCAGCTTCCAAGTTTTTATTGATCCACATTCCTTTGAAAAGGGAAAAACTAAGTCTCCTGGAAAGATCCCTTTGTTTCAATTCAAATCCATTAAAATCCCTTTTCAACCAAGTTCTAGTCTAGTAAATAAACCTTTTCCTTTACCAAACCCTAGTAGCTTCAAAATAGCAGCTCAACAACCTCTAAACATTATGGATAGAATGGTGTCTGCTAGATATGCTCCATTAGTCCTTCCTCAACCATTGAATGCCCTACCTGGAGGGGATTATCAGAAATATTTACCTAGGTTCAATGGTCAGGGAGAAACAATTGCTGAAGAGCATTGGGATGCCTTCCTTAGTTATGCAGACAACCAAAACATTGAAGCAAAAGATGTATGGATGAGGATGCTTGTGCATAGTCTGGATGGAGAAGTTAGGAAGTGGTTCAAGGAACTACCAGCAAATTCAATCACCTTGATAGAGGATCTAAAGGACGTATTTATGAGGGAATGGGGTGACACAAAATACCACACTTATTATATTACATAATTTGGAGCCTTAAGGAGGTAAAATGATGAAACCATAGCATATTTTTCTAAAAGATTTAACAAGATGTATGGTGGGATTTCAACAGAAATCAAACCCTCTGAAAATTCAGCAAATCTTACTTATGCCAATTCCTTTGATCATGAATTCTCTTTACACCTAAGAGAGAGAAGACCAATCACCTTATTAAACATGTAGGAAGCTGCATTAGAGGTAGAATCCAATATCTTAGCTTCAAATAGACTTAAAGTGAATTCAAATCAGCAAACATATGAGAGAAAAGGAAAAAAGGAAATGATTCTAGCAGCTTCTGCATCACAGTCAGCTGACAGCAAAATTGATGAAATGGCTAAGTTAGTAAAAATTTTAACAGCAAAAATCAATAAATTGGAATTGGAGAAGAAATCAAACATGCTTGCACAATAAGGGGAAAGAAACCCTAACAATCCTAATCAATTTAGGCGCCAGTTTGCACCCAGATTTATCCCTAGAGAACGTAGAAATAATGATATAGAGAGGGAGAGAAGAGAAAATTAGGATCAAAGAGTTCCTCCTCCGCTACAAAATTTTTTATAGATGAAGTTGAAGAGGGTGATGATGGGCAGTATGAAGATTCAAATCAGGATATCAATTACTTTGGGGAATTATCAGCTGAAGGTTTTTTAACTGAACATGATTATCGAAATTATGATTTTTTTTATGCAAATGTTTATCAAACAAAAAGTGATTTAGCTCCTAAAGTTTCAGCTGAAACATATCAATTAGAATCTAATAGGTCTATTAATTTAAGGTCTGGTCCAAAACAGGTTTCTCAAATTCCAAAAAAGAAGACAACTCCTCCTCCTAAACAATTATCTAATACAGCACAGGAAAAAAGACAAAATGAGGGTGATCCAAATAAGGTTGCTGAATTTGAAGAGGTGAATAAAAATGTGTAGAATTTTAATTTTGAAAATGAGTTATGTAAGATTAAGATTTCAGTACCTTTTACTGAGTTAATGAAGAATCCATGCTATAGAAATCTAGTTCCCAAGATGATAGGTTCATTTGCCATCCAAATACCTTCAGTTACTATAAATTTACAAGAAGAACATCCTAAAATATTTATCGGTTCTTCCCAAACTAATAAGACTAAAAATGATTCAAGTTCATCTCCGCCTTTTTATGTAACATTGACTATTCATGATCAAATGATATATAATTGTTTAACTGATTCTGATGGTTCTCATAATTTGATGCCAAAAGTAGTTATGGAAGCATTGGGTTTGAGCATTACAAAACCATATCATGACTTATATGCATTTGATTCCAGAGCTGTTAAATGTTTGGAAGTGATTAAGGATATGGTGGTTAATTTGACTCAGTTACCCATGGAAAGTGTCATCATGGATGTGGTGGTGGCTGATATCACTCCTAAGTTCGGAATGTTACTTTCAAGGTCTTAGGAAAAGAAGGTGGGTGATACATTGCAGATGGATTTATCGTATGCAACTATTCCTACTTTTGGAGGAGAAACTAGTAGATTGTATAGAGAATTACAATATTCTTATATTGTCATAGATGATAAGAACCCAACAAATCACCCCATTTATGTTGTAGAGAAATATTTGGGGTCTTGTATGCTACATTTCAGTGATGAGGATACAAATGGCATGCTACATGTGGAAAAGGAGAATATTATAAGTTGTAACATTGATACTGAATATCAGCCACTGTATTGAAGAAAAATACGAACCTTCAGCATCATCATTTGAAATTTCCCAGAATGCTCCTCGTTATGATGAAGAGATTGTGGTTCTAGGTCAAGAATTCCATGATGAATTATATTCTATTCCTTTTTGTTTTGATACTAAAATTGATGAAAGCCAGGCTATTGACATTTTTAACGTTATATCATAAGTTTCTTATATTCATGGTTATTATAAATCTGATGTCCAAAACCATTATAAATATGCTCTAATTTTTTATAAATATGATGATGAAATTGAAAAGAAAGACCTAGAAATGTGTGATGTGTGTGATATGGCACAATCTAATCAGTAGATTCAGGAATGCATTCGGTCCATTATCCTTGAACAACCGGAGCCGATGTACGATTGTTATCCATTTGAAGATAGTGTGGAAAACGAGGTTCAGCTTGTTGACATTATTGATGATACTATCCAAGAAATTCCAGAGCAAATTCAGGTTGATCTTGATGTCTTTTATCGCCAATGTCTGGTTGATATTCAAGGAACAAAACATTCTTATGGACAACCTATCTTTTTCATAGAAAAGGAAGAGGTAGCTTTTGGCAATTTTTATGATCCAGTGGCAGATTATTTAGATTCAACACTAAATTATAAATCTTTTATCTTAGAGACACCATTTGATGAAAGTGAGTACAAGCTGCTAGAGATTTTCTCTTCATGCTTTTCAATATTTTTTATTATACATATATTCGGAGTTGGAAGCAAGTTTTGTTTGGTTGATGGAATTTTTGACTGGTTACATTGGAAATGAGATTACAATTTGATCAAGTAAGGTTTAATGGTGTGACATAGGTTGAATAAAGACTCCATATCCCAATGGAAATTTTGCAGAACAACAAGCAGGTTCAGTTGAGATGTCAGAAGGCACTAATCTACAGGTTCTTGAAACCTCATAGGGAGGCTTTCATCTTGCAGCAGGAGCCAGATGTTATAACTAGATGTTGTTCTTAGTTTATCTGTTCTATTTTTCAAAGTTTGATTTCCTATTACTTTATATTTTTTAGTTAGTTTTGAGGTTTTTTATTAATAAGTACATTTTTGTTTGATTTTATACTTTTAATAATTTAGTTATTTCATTTTTGTTGGTTTTAAAGTTTTTCTTTGGGATTATTAGTAAATATATATCTTTAAGGTCTGAAAAGCTTATAATAGATTGTATTTCAAGTTTGAGTTCTACCACTAACCCTCATTTTTAAGTCATGGTTAAAAAATATGCAAAAAGGAGGATTCTTGTAGCGCAGGGTTGAAAGTTATTGAACAAGGGCGCTACAAGAATCTCGAAGTATTGAAATTATAGCAAATAACCGTGGTGGTTTGTAATCGACAAAAAGGGGGAAAATTTTTAACACATGTGAGGACAAAATGATACATGTTTAGAACATAGTGATGATCATGGAAAGTGTATGAGAGGATGCAAAAAAATATTGAGGAAAAACGTGGTTTTACCTATCATGATTTCATGAGGTTAGAGTTATTGAAAGAAGCGGTGGGTAATCGTGGCTGTTGCAGAGGAAAATATTGAAATATTTCATACATATATCGAAGACATAATAATGCATATTCAGGATCTCATTCCATCATCATGACAAGTGTATGGGTGTGCAAAGATTATTGAGAATTATGCTTTGTTTTTCCTATTTTGGTTATTGCAATTAAGCGCAGATTACGAGTTGATGGAGATGAATTTTAGAAAAGCAAAAGAGGTTTTTGTTCAAAAGAGAATCATTCACAAAAACCTCTCTCAATTTTGCAATATATATCAAGGTTTGAAATATTCGATTTAATATTTACAACCTATTTTTCAGGGTTTAAAAATATTTAATATTTTCATGTTTTAGTCTTCATCTTGTGGGGCATATTCTGATTGATTAGAGAAGAATTTTTAAAAACCAAGAGATTATTTTGTCCATCACAAGCTCATTCACAAAAAATATCTCAGTTTTTGCATAGGTATCCCGGATCTAGAGATATGGGGGCTTCTTTGAGACCCATTTTTCAGAAATTCGCAAAATTTCCCAGAAATCCGATTTTGCTATTTTTAGCCAATTAGTTTTTAATCTTTGAAAGTTGGTTAATGTAACTACTGAGTAGTTTCAAATTCAACCTAAAGAAGTGATTATGGAACTAATTCATATTATAGCTTTGTAATTATATAAGGAGGAGAGGCATACAGTGCAAGGGTTCAAATTTTGACTCAAGGAGAGGCTTTTAAGCCATGATATCTCAAGCTATGACTGATAACTCTTATGTAAGTTGATGATTGTTATTTATTATATTCAAACTGATAATCCCTTTTACCTGTTATGCTAGTTTCATTTCTGATCTGGTTGATTACTCAACATACCATTTCATTTCTTATTTATAGGTTTTATTCATGCAAATGCTTGTATTTTGTGGGTGGAATCAGTATTTCATGTGCAATGTATATTTATGGTTTATTCAGATGTGTTTGATCCCCGGTTTATTAAACTTGTTCATGATTTAGTTTTGTGTTAGCTTGTTTATGTTTTACCTCCTTGTTGATAAAGTTTTAAACCAAAACCATTAGAAAACCAATTTCAATTTGTTTTCTTTTTGAGATTGTGTTAGCTTGTTCTTGTGGTAGTCTAGGAACAATTTCTAGCACAAACACATGGGATTCACATCAAACCTAAAAGTATCCAAGTATTATAAGGTTGATTCAAAATAATGGTTATGAATATATCCTGCACATTATTTTATCATTTTGTTAATGTACATGGCGTTTGATGAATGGCCTCGAGGAACAACTTTGAAAGAGAAAAAAATTATGTGTGATTTTATTATAGTTTAAATTGATTAGAGAAGTACTATTTCGAATCTTGTGTTATAAATTTATCTTTATGGAGTATTATTGAAAACATTCGTAGTGTGAAGATATATATATTTGGTAATAATGGTGTAATAGGTTGGCCACTTGTTTCTAAACATAAACATGTTCCATTGCATGGTTATTGACGTAATGGTTGTGTCTCCTCCTGCATTTCATCATACAAATGCTCACATATCTTGGATGACCAAGCTAAATTAATATGGGAAAAATTATTCTTTCGAATTTCTAGTCTCACGAATGATATTCAAGATCCTAAGATCAATTCACCTCCACATAGAGATTGACAAATCTTTTCTCCTTGATTAAAACAAAAACAAAGAATATTTGTTGCTTGACAATTATAGGAAATAAGTCAAGTTCAACACCTCATAATAGGTAACAAAATTCTCAATAGCTACACATGGAATAATAGTTTGCAACAAGTATTTTTTCAAGAGGGGAAGATCTACAATCACCTTCAAGCTGACCTCTATGTGCAAAAATTTCACATTCACTAACTGAGCAAAACCCTAGTTTCAAAAATTGACAAAAAAATGATCCCTTTTCCATGGACCCAGAGTAGAGGGCCACCTTAGCACTACCCCGATGTCCTGAATCCAACGGAGTCGATGACTTGTCGATCTGAGCAATGGCCATCATTCGATTGCACATTGAATCCTACTTCCTATAGGATTTCAGGGACACCTGTTGAACCCCTACCCACGGCATAGAATGGAAATCATGCATCAAAACGGGCTTCTGGTGGGTCATGCAAGCGTGTTTAGGCAAGTTCCATGTGGGAACTGTTGAAATATTGTAACTTCGAAGAATATTCTTTATGTATCATTTGTGGTCCCCGATGGTCCAACCGGGAGAACCATTTGTATTTCATTGTACCCCGATGCTCCTAATCGGAAGAACTAATAAGAGTCATGAGGTAGTCCCCTCAAATTGTAAAGGTGGGTCATCAGCACCCCAGTGTGGTTACTTGAGCCTACATGTGTAACTCGAGCCTACATGAGTTAACTTAAGCCGACATGTCAATTGAGTAAACTTTAAGTGAACAGATGAATATAAATAGAGGTGTAGTGCTCCTCATTTGTGACACACACACTCACTTGGAATAGCACACTTGTGGAGGAGAGGAGTTGCTGGAGAAGGAGGAGAATCAGGTTTTTGATCTCCTTGTTGGTTTTACCTTTTTCCCTTTTTGGGGCATCTATATTGAGGAAGCTTTTGCTGGGTTTTTCCCTTTAGGGTTTTCCCAGGATAAATCTGTGTTGTTCTTGTGATACTGTTTCTTTCAGTGATCCTGTTTTATATGCTTTTATTATGAAAAATGAAATGATATACTGATGTCTTAGTTAAGCATATGAAAATTTAACAGGAACACTATCCACCCATTCACGGTCAATGAATTTGCAAAGCTAACCCCTATGTGCAAAAATTGGACATTCACTTAGTGAGCAAAACCCTAGTTCCCAAAATTGACTGAAAAATGATCCCTTGTCCATGGAAAAATAGTAGAGGGCTACCCATAGAACTATCTCAATGTCCTCAATCCAACGGAGTCAACGGCTTGTTGATTCGAGCAACGACCATAATTTTATCGTACGTTGAATCCCACCTCCTACATGCTTTTAGGGACACATGTTGAATCCCTACTCGGGGCATAGAATGGAAACCATGCATCAAAAAGGGCTTCTGGTAGGTCATGAAAGTGTGTTTAGGCATGTTCCATGTGGTAACGCTAGCCTCATGTTCACAGTTGAGCAATATGCAAAGTTGATCCCCATGTGCAAAAATTTCACATTCACTAACTGAGCAAAACCCTAGTTTCCAAAATTGACAAACAAAATGATCCCTTGTCTGTGTAACCATATTAAAGGGCCACCCTGGCACTATCTTGATGTCCTGAATCCAATGGAGCCAATGTTTCATTGATCTGAGAAATGGAAATCATTCTATCGCACGTTGAATCCCACCTCCTATAGGCTTTCAGGGACACTTGTTGAATCCCTACCTAAGGCATAGAATGGAAATCGTGCATCAAAACAGGCTCCTGATGGGTCATGCAAGTGTGTTTAGGTAGGTTCCATGTGATAATACTAGCCACACATTCACAGTCGAGGAATTTACAAAGCTTACCCCTATGTGCAAAAATTGGACATTCACTTAGTGAGCAAAACCCTAGTTCCTAAAATGGACCAAAAAAAATGATCCCTTGTCCATGGACCCAGAGTAGAGGGCCACCCCTAGAAATATCTTGATGTCCTCGATCCAACGGAGTCGACATCTTGTCGATCCGAGCAACGACCATCATTTTATAGCACGTTGAATCCCACCTCCTACAGGATTTGAGGGACACATGTTGAATCCCTAATCAGGGCATAAAATGGAAACCGTGCATCAAAATGGGCTTCTGGTAGGTCATGCAAGCATGTTTAGGCATTTTCCATGTGGGAACACTAGCCACACATTCACGGTCGAGCAATATGCGAAGTTGACCCCTATATGCAAAAATTTCAAATTCACTTACTAAACAAAACCATAGTTTTCAAGATCGACAAAAAAAAAATCCCTTGTCTATGGAACCAGATTAGAGGGCCACCCTAGCACTATCCAAATGTCTTGAATCCAACGGAGCTGATGTTTCATCAATCCGAGCAACGACCATCATTCTATCGCATGTGGAATCCCACCTCCTATAGGCTTTCAAGGACACTTGTTGAATCCCCTCCCGGGGCATAGAATGGAAACCGTGCATCAAAATAGGCTTCCGATGGGTCATGCAAGCGTGTTTAGGTAGGTTCCATGTGAGAACACTAGCCACATGTTCACAGTCGAGGAATTCACAAAGCTGACCTTTATGTGCAAAAATTGGACATTCATTTACTAAGAAAAACCCTAGTTTCCAAAATTGACCGAAAAAATGATCCCTTGTCCATGGACCTAGAGTAGAGGGCCACCCCTAGCACTATCTCGATGTCCTCAATCCAATGTAGTCTATGGCTTGTCGATCCGGGCAATGACCATCATTTTATCGCACGTTGAATCCCGCCTCCTACAGGCTTTCACGGACACCTGTTGAATCCCTACTCAGGGCATAGAATGGAAGTAGTGCATCAAAACGGGCTTCTAGTAGGTCATGCAAGAGTGTTTAGGCATATTCCATGTTGGAACTCTAGCCACATGTTCACGGTCAAGCATTATGCGAAGTTGACCCCTATGTGTAAAAATTTCACATTCACTTACTGAGCAAAGCCCTAGTTTCCAAAATTTACAAAAAAATGTTCCCTTGTCCATGGACCCAGAGTAGAGGGCCACCCTAGCACTATCCCGATGTCATGAATCCAATGGATTCAATGGTTCGTTGATCCAAGCAACTACCATAATTCTATCGCACATTGAATCCCACCTCCTACATGCTTTCAGGGACACTTGTTGAATCCCTAATCGGGGCATAGAATGGAAACCGTGCATCAAAACAAGGTTCCGGTGGGTCATGCAAGCATGTTTAGGAAAGGTCCATGTGGGAATGCTAGCCACATGTTCACGGTCGATCAATATGTGAATTTTACCCTGAAACTATGGTTTCTATGGTTTCTATGATTAAGAATGCAAAATATGGTTTACGGTGCAAACTTGAGTTAATAGGATTAGCTATAGGGTTTGTAAGCTAGGATTGGAAATGGTTATTAGGCTAGGATTAGCACTCCTCAACATTGTGGCTCCCATGGAGAAACAAATTATTGGATTCAAGGAGATAATTATCGGATTCAATGAGATGTACTTATAGGATCAAATTCGAGATTCAAGGAAAATGCAATAGACATATCCCAGATAGAGTGGTAGATATGGTCTTGGGATATAAGGCATGAGTCATGTAAGTATCAATATAATACAACAAATCCATGATGAAGATCAGGTGCAAGTTATCAAGTTGTAGAAGTCTATTGAATTTATCAATCTATTAAGCGCTCAATCTATCAACCTATAAATAATCAATGAGACCATGAAACCAAAATATCTGACTACCACATACCTGACTACCTGCCTGTGGTCATTCGACTAGACCATCGGGATCACCTCTAATAGAAACGGTATCCTTTAGCCTCTCGTGCTCGGAGTAAGGAAACAAGTATCGCGACTTTGATGAGTTCTTGTTTGGCATTGTTTGGAGTTGGAGGTTTATGCCAATAACTAAGTTTGTATAATGGTATACAATTTAACCTAGTCTATAATCTTCAAATACATAATTTTTTTTCTTTCGTGCATGGGAAACCCGTGTCAAGTATTCTCCTTTTATAACCATCGACCTAATTGGAAAATCATTTCCCTTGGAGTCGCTTAATGAGACAATGAGGGTCTGCTTCCCATACAAGCAACATGCAAGCCAATAGTCAGTGTGCCATTCATTGTCTCTAGGGGCAACCACTACGTATATGTTCCCTGCATAAAATAAAGTGCAAACCTATGAGTCAGCTAACTAAACACAACTAGTCATTAAACATTTCAAATATATCAACATAATAGTCGAGCCTGGTTGTATGAGATCTGAAATGTGGTCATAGTCATGTGAAATACTCGACTGGCCCTCCTCCAACTGGGATAATTCTAGATTTATTTGTCTACCAATGGGGATTGATACACAATCCCAGTTGTCAAACCAATATGTGGACTCACAATTGTCCCATTCACCACTGCTACATGGATAACAAAAACAAGAGAGTTTCCTTGACCACATTTCAACTATAGCATTGTCTGACGTCCTAACTAAATGGAATGCATGAGTTCCTTGGATGGTCTTGCACTCATATAGGTGTTATCGATCTACAACAACCAGCTCCCAAAAATATCTATGTACATGTGTTTTTTGAGATGATTGGTCTTCTTTCCTTTTAGCTCCCTGACCCATAACTGAAGAACACCATGCAATAATGGTATTTGCATCTCGGATGAGAGAAATTGTTGTGAATTTGATCTCTTTCCTACATAATGTAGTCTTGATGCATGCACCTACTCCATCATGTTCACCTTTTCTGTGTCCGGCCTCAAAATAATTCCAAATATGTGGCACCTTGTGCCTCTTGTAGAGAATACACAACCATTGGAAGACACAGGAATTTTTTAATTGCCCCGCTTAACCATTAGACCAAATCCATTGTTGTTCCATCTATATATTGTTATCCTCCAAGTGTTTGTAGAACAATTGAAAGCTGTGTTGTACAAAATCCAAGTCATGACACATGTCATCACTTATGTAAAAGTGATACTTCTTCAATATAACCCTTTTCTCTTAAATACTATCTGCCCCATGTCTATAGGTGATATGGTCCATTATGCTGACATGGTCTGAGTGATAATATTGAATTTGAATCTCGTTCTGTGGTTGAAGAGTGTATTTTTCTGCAAAATCGACCACTGATAATATAGTTCCAATAGGAAATGTATCCTTGCATGCTCTAAACTACTCATCTTTCCAACGAGCCACATGTACATGCTTTACATATTGTTGTGTGTTTTCAAAGAATTCCTCCATGAAGTTGCATACCAGTACCTGGTAGATCAACAATAAAGATGTACATATCAATAGGTTGTTCCATATATGAAGTAGCAATAGATGAAGGAAAAAATACTATTCAGAAACTCGTTACGAACCTGAGAGGTGACCAATTGTATTTTTTTTCTTTCATTCCCTCCACCGATATCATATGTGACATATTTGAATGACTACAAGTTCACTTCATGTCTCCCAAGTTCATGCTCATCAGTGACATGTATGTATTTGTCCAAAAATTCCATTGCACCACACCCTTGGCATGTCCCATCTACGCAAGGCCTTTGATAAAATGTGCAACCTTCTGTCCTTATATACAAGATGCTATGGATAAACTCTCTAGATGATGTCGGTGGAAATGTAGTTCATGATCATTCCTGCACAAGACTGTTATGCAAGACACGCAATATATGTATATATGTGTCATAATAATAACCGTACTCAATGTAATATTGACAACAACATGTGTTACGAGTTGTGTTTATTTTAACATACCATGGTCCGCATTTCTCGAAGGATCTTTGGCCCAAGTTAAGTTCATTTTGTTCACACCTAAATCTCTCATATAATTATGTTTGTGTCATGTCAAAAAAATGTTTCATGTGGGGCTCACGATCCCTTGAACCCCTTCTCACACTATTACATTTCGAGCCAAAATCCGATGGTTACTTCTGACGGTGCATGGATTTTTTCTTTTAAACTCACCAAAAATAAGAAAGTTAATTTTTTTTTTTAAATATTTGGTCATAACCGTCGCTTAAGCAACGGCT
>LPNX010979465.1:0-24217 GCA_001517045.1 Pseudotsuga menziesii | reverse complement strand
GTCTTAGGGAGAGACAGAGAGGGGGTTAAAGGTAGGGCAAGAGGAGGGGGGGTTAGTAAGAGTTAGGGGGAAGAGGGGAGCGAGGGGGAAATAAAATAATTTTAGTATTGGTATAACTTACAAAATCAAACTCATTGTAGTAGTTAAAAACACACGTGCGCGTTGTGATTCAAAAATGTATTCCCTCCAAATGATAAGGCCGAGCCTCCACCCATGCTTAGATGGAATTCTTATGCCTATGTGTATGCTTCGGACTTTGCTTCAGATTCAACATGCCTATGCCTTGGAGTATGATAAACAATGGCTAATTCAGCATTATATCCAAATTTTCAATATGCTCGTGTTTAGCCATCCATCTGAGTATGCTGCACACCTCCATTTTTATGAGATTTTAGAAACAGATATGGTTTTGTTTGTAAATTCCAAACATCTAACTTTTAACAAGAATACTTATTTTTTTCTATTTTTTTCTTATTTATCTTCTGTCCTCACTCCTCAACTCAAAAAACACACTATTAGTGTTTCGTCCATATCTCTTTCGTTTCTCAACCATTTAAAAAAAATTGTATGGTGCACTAAAGAACACCGACCTATACATTCTATAAAAAACCCAGTTCCAAATAATTGCATTAAGACATTCAAACGCTGCACCCACAATTGGTGTACTGTTTTTGAGGTTTGATCTCTTAGATCATTAAACATAAACATAAAAATAAAAATATTATTTTTATTATTGGAAAAATAGTCGTGCAATAGTAGTATATGTTCTCTATATGTATACCGGTTTTCGTAAGTTTATTCCATCATTTAGTCACTCAGAGGCTGCACCCACAAAAACATATACCTTATAATTTGTCCAAAAAATAAAAAGTGTCCGTTAAAAAATATCTAACTTTACATAGTTAAAAACATTTTCAATAGAAAAAAATTATATATTTGGAAACGTCATTCATTTTCCTACATTTCTTGTTTTTTACTCATCACAATATTCATTGTGTAAGTGTCTCAAAATATCCATTCAAGTTGATGGATGCCTATTTTTTCAGTTTTCTATTGCATCTAACACATCAAAAGAGACCCTCATCAGCTTGCAAATACCCATGTGTTGTCACAACTCCAAAAATACACAATAAAACAAATAGTTTAATGTTATAAAGTATTTCTCTTAGTCGTAATTTTATTTTTACTTGTATGTATAGATATTTCTAATTTATTCTCTTGTTTGCATGAGGACAAGACTTGTCATCCCTCTTAAAGTCGATATAATCCAACTATGATAACTCTTGGAATAACGACTTAAGACAAGGTGAAAAAAATGTTATTAATTGTGTTTCTTTTTACAACAAGGATTTAAATCCTAAGGCTTGGACCCTTGTCCTAAGCCATGAAATATTATAAACATATGTATCTAGTTTCGACAATGTGTTAAGGTTATAATAATAAGGTTTTTACCCTACTTGTATATGGTGAAGTGGTTTTAAAAAGGAATACATGCCTAGAAAGTTCTTATATGTTATGGTGATAATTTAAAAGAGATATGCCCATAGTTGATAACAATCATGCAAAGGTTTAACAATGCAACCATGGGCCCAAGAAGGGTTTTAAGGTTGCATGCAATTGGATGACATGTCAACTGAATTAAGAGGAGGTTTAAATGAGGTTTTATGCTGTCCCAAAAGTCGCGGCTTGCGAGTTGACGGTGCAACCAGGAAACTTTAATGTTTTGGTAGACTTGACTGCTCTTTGAAAAAAGGAAAGTTAATCATGGACCTCCACCTGTAAATCCTCACCATCCATAATGTTGGATGAATTATTAGGGTTTTATGTCAATATTTGGAAATGTGTGTGTAGTTATGTGGTAGTGAACTTGATCTTTCGTTCACAATGTTGGTTGTTTATTGGTTTTGTTTCTAACCTCCTTGCTGTGAGTCATGCTTTGCTATGCATTTAACTTTCCTCCTTGCATGAATGCTAGTGTCACTTCCCCATCCCTCAAACTAGCGAAGAGGACGCAATGAACACCACAAGCAAACGGGCAAACAGCCCCATGAACATAATCAATGGAAATTAATGCTGGAATTAATACTTACAAGCATACATAGATGCAGAATGAATCAACATTCAGCGGAAGCAACACACATACATTTCCAACATAAAACATGTTCATCATAATTCATTATACAATAGATTAAATTGCAGAGAAGAAACAGTCAGCAGCACTTATCTTTCGATGAAGAATCCCGCAACCAGCTACGTCGCTGCAACGTTCCACCCAACCATAGGCGAGCGTGCTCATCAATCTCTCAACACACTGCCACCCTCGAGCTGGGAATGATTCCTCCAAGGATAAGGGTCAATGCAGGCTTACACATAACCAAGGGACAACCACTGCATACCAGCAGCAAAACAACCCTTCACAGCCCTGTGAAGAAGCAAAGATGACCAGGGATAATCCCAAACAACATTGAGCACAACTCAAGCCCACAAGGCAACACAGAGTTGTTCTTGGCCCTAGCGTGGCCAAAACAACTCGGCTGCAACACCCAAACCAGGGTATATCAGTAGCCCAAATTCCCAATCAAAACGGTGGCAACAATCCATAGCCCATAGTGGATAAGAAACAGAACTCCCAGCATAACCATGGGAAACTCAGGCATAGAGGCAGCAATCAACAACCAACCACAATGTGGGAAAGGCAACAGTCCCACAACGGAAGAAGTGAATACACATACACAGTCCGAGATGGAAAGAGGACGGACTCTCAACAGCACCAAGGTATAGCAGCAAATACCACTCACGACATGGGAAAACAACAATCCCAAAAACGTATCAGCAACCACCACACAGGGGAAAACATACTTGATTCCACTCTGTGGAAAAATGTGAACGACCACTAATAAGCAGCGCCTCTCTTGGCTGCGTGAGATCCAGCAGAATCACTGCCAGTGCGTGAGGATGAAACCATACTGTCTTCCTCTGTGTGAGAGTGAGCAGACCAACAGGAGGAACAAAAATCTAACCTCCCTATGCGCTCGCAAATGAACAGACCACCATGGGGAATGGACAAGCAACTGTGAGGATGCACAACAGTGGCAGAGTGGAGTGAATGGAAAATCATGGGTGGAGTGGGCATGTGGGCAAAGGACTGATAGCCCTGCCACCCCACTCCCAAAACAATAACTGCCCCAGCTACCCAATACAAGACAATAAAGAGGTTGGAAGAGGTTGGATGAGACAAGAAAGGTGACAAATCAACAAGGTGGTAACACATGTGTCTTTCCCCCATAGACTAAGGTTTGACATCCCTCACCCCTTATCCTTTGGAACCATGCCCTTTTCATTCAATGTTGCATTGCCGTAGCTGGTTGTGGTTTTATGTTTAATTGATGTGTGTGTTTACATGATGCTGAATTATAATGTGCCGAATAGCACGACATTCCATCGGCAACTATCCCTATTGCCGAAACATACACAACCAAATCGATGGTGGGGATTTTTCCTTGAGATCCTCACCACGATTAATTACAATATATACATCATGCAAATGGGGTCAAAATCGGGGACATTACATTCCCTTCCCCCTTGGAATAACACCGTCCTCGGTGTTCCATTACATATATACAATACATATACCATTGCACATCAAAATTTCAAAATTGTAGATCTGTCCCACATTCAATCATTTACTTTGAACGTTCAAGACCAAGCCCCTTGGCTTCCATGGACTTCTCCTGCTGATTCTCAGCTTCAAGCTGATCCCGAAGTCTAGGAACTTTGCAGCTATTTCCTTCATCATGTTCCCTCATTGGGCAGTCCTGGCGTAAATGATGTCCTCCGCATCTCCAGTATCTCACTGGCTGTTTCATCTTTACCTGCTCAATTTCCTTTGATTCTTCATGCCTGGACCATTTCCTATCGGGCCGCTTGGACGAATGTCCCATCGCTGATCCACCTTCCTTTCCCTTGCCGATTGCTCCCAGAAGGCTTTTCACCTCCCTTTGCAAACCAATAGAGTCTTGCAAAATCTGGTGGTTCATTTCACTCTGTCTCTTCTGTATCTTGAGCATCTCCCCAAGATTCTCTTGGGTCTTGGCAATCATTTGAAGGAGACTTCCAGCTAAGTCCAACAACTTTTGATCTGCTGCCATATTCAATGTGCACCAACTGGTTTCACTTTTCTCACCTGTGAAATGCACCATTGAAATTTTATCAGACCAAGCATAATATAGACATTAAAATTAGTTAGTTTAATACCCAATTGGCATGACAGTCCAAGCCTCATCAAGGAGACTTTCATATTTTTCATGCCTTCCCAACAGGCACACGAGCTCATTCATGTCCATTCTTGGGCAAGGAATTAACCATTCCAGCATTCACAATTTACTTTAAGCAAATACACACATTTCATTTCAATCATAGATGCATTAAACAATACTTTGTTTTCACAATGCATAAAATATATATATATGTAATCAAAAGGCAAGAGAGAGTAGTCAGAGTTTTTCCCCTCTTTGTTTTGTTCCATCCTGGAACCCACATCACCGTAGTGGCTTTTCATGCTCTCAGCCTATTTCACTTCACCGTGAATGCTGGACCAATCTCTCTTGGTCATGACACTTAGTTTCTTTGGTCTATTCCAGACCTCTAAACCATGGAGTCTCTCCACATGGTTTGTCTCGGCTGCTAGGACTGCCTCGTCTTACTAGCACCTTTTTCATTACTGCTTAACCCGAGCTTTCCAGGACAGTCACATGTCCACATGCACCCCTAGGATGCTCTCATGGTCCTCGCTCCAAGCGATACTTATATGCATTCTGCGTTCCCTCGTTCGTCCACAGGATCCTGCTTCGCTTTGCAAGCCTTGGGATCGTCTATGGACTTAGATGTTAGGTCAGCACGCCGGCTGCTCCACAACATCAAATAATTAATGTCTAGCCAGTACATCCTCATTTCAACTGGGCTTGGAACTTTTACCATGACCATTTCCAGGTCTAGGATCTACTATGGATCCTCAGGCATATCACAGCCCATCATACACTTATATCAGCACACACTTATACCAACATACACTTATATCAACAATAACCCTTACTCCGCAACCCCTCACAACAACCATTTACCATTTTACCTTTACCTTTTACCTTTACCCTTAGCCTGTTAACACAAGCAACACAAGCAATACAAGCAATCTCATCAGCGTTATTGCTCAACAACTGTAATCACGTTTCTCATCATTCACTATCAAGTATTGAGACACCAGGAGTGCGCCCACTCCCTAGGGTGTAATCAATATTGAAAACCCTTTCATGACTCAACATCAGAAAAGTGTGCACCCATTCTCGGTGTGTGCCATGCAGGCCCTATGCATACTCAAGCAATCGGTCATAATGGATATTAAATCAAAACATGTTCTGCATATGGAATTTAATAATTAAACAGGCATATTCATAGCAAGGGTCACATAACACTTATCCATTTGTCGTCGTAGTATTCCTTTATTAAGGAGGAATGGAGGCTCCTTTCCTGAGTTAACAGTCCCTCAGTTAGCCACCCCAATCTCCTTTTTATATTTCACATTCACACATGTCTTACCGACATAACCCATACCATATCACTCATGTTATTTACCAAACATACAGTGCAGATGAGACATTTCAAGATGTCTAATGGCGTTTCACCCGAAACCCATTTTCAATGGAAAACCTTCCCATGAAGTTTGGCTTCTGCAGGCCATCACACATGATATTCCTACAGTGTGTACCCCTGACACATTCATCAAATAGCCAAACAGTCAATCATTACCTGATAATACAATCCAAATTGATTGTTCCATAACCAAGCAATGACATTAGTGATTAAATTCAATAAGAATTTGCAATTCTGTCTACAACAGAAATTGGCTTGCTCAATTGTGGGTATCTTCTAAGCAGCACTACTATGCCCATTATAATTTTATGCTTACTATCATAACATGACTACCCACTTACCATGCGTCCCTCCTGACACAATCTTATACAAGCCAACAATGATTAGTAGTCGTCAGTACTTTCTTAAATCCGAAATCCACAATTCAAATTTAGCAACCAACTATTTTCACAACCATGAGACTCTTCTCATAAAGTTTGTCTCTTTTACATGGTAGATTCTGGCATTGGTCAGGGTCTTACCTCTCACTGCCATGCTCGAAATAATCTACCTGAAACATGAGCTTCAAACATCCAACACAATCTTATGCAAGCCAATAGTGGCTAGTAGTTGTCAGTAATTTCTCAAATCCAAAATTCACAATTCAAATTTTAACAACCTATTATGCATATCATATGGTAGATTCTGGCATTGGCCAGGATCTTACCTCTCACTTCCATGCTCAAAATAATCTTCCTGAAACATAAGCTTCAACATCCAAACACAAGCTTATGCAAGCCGATAGTGACTAGTAGTTGTCAGCAATTCCTTAAATTTGAAATTCACAATTCCAATTTAATAAGCTCTTTCACATGGTAGATTCTGGCATTGGTCAGGGTCTTACCTCTCACTGCCATGTTCGAAATAATCTACCTGAAACATGAGCTTCAATCAACCAGACACTTGGTAAGTCTGGATGCATATAACCTTTTCATTGCTACAACCATCACTGAAGCATTTTCAGAATTTATAAAAATTCAAATACTTCCAGCTGTTAGTCACATCAATATTATCAAAGTTCATTTACTTCATGCAATCATTATCATACTAACGTTGCAAGGTATAGTCATATCATTCATGCAATTAAAGGAAATGTCTAGATACTCCTTACTTCACAAGCGTATCATTCATACCACCTTGCTCTTCAATAGAGCATTTCTGGCAGCCAATTGATCATGACTATCCTGCATTCATAACAACCTTTGAAATGGTTCATGAATTGTCATCACTTCATCATTTCACTCATTAGTCATTCATAATATCACATGGATTCATCTCAATGCATTCATGCAATGCACCACAACATTGCACCTACACTTATGCAATCATTCATTCACACCCTTCATAGGCATACATCCATTGCATAACTACAAGATTCATAAAATCTTTCTAATGCATATCCATTCATGCTACCTTGCCTTCAATATACCGTGCATGGCCTAACCATGACTAATTCATGTAGGATGCTTTACTATAATTATGATCATCAACATATATAGGCATGACACCTTTCTATATTTCAATATCCACATGGTATGAGGTCTCTTACCTTTACCACTCCTTGGAATTCGTCATAAGCAAACTCTTACCTGCATGGGTCTTACTTACACCCTTGTCGTGACCAATTTGGTTGGTCCTTTGCAGGAGATTGCAGAATTGGCTCACCAACTTTTGTTATGGACTTGTTTCCTTAACCCCTTTTCCATAGGGTTGTTGGTCTCATTTATCAGCATCAGCAACATATTCATCCGGGTCCATGTCATCGTTGGTTTTTCCCACTAATTCCAACATCAAAGCAATGATTATCTTTGGTGGTTCATTATAATATATATAATTTCCAATATTCTTACCAACATGCAATATCCTATGCATGCACTACATATCCTCATGCATTTCAAGCATAACTTAGGAAATGTAGTTATAATCAGCAAGATAGGGTTTAATGAAAACTTCCCTTTCAATTTCCTCATCTTCTCATGGAATTCCTTTTCCACACAGCAGCTGGTTGACTTCATAGTCCTTGCTACTTCTGGGCATGCAATTGTCCAGATTTGTCCATTTGATAACAGCGGCCATCATTAGCACTTTGCTACTCCATGCTCAGATTCTGGTCACTTATCCTTGTCCCCTATCGGACAAGCTTTCCAACGCCTATCCACATGCTTCATTCCAACCCCGGATGTGAAAACCACACCACTTCTAAGAATGAAGACTTTCACCAAGTCTCAGGCAAAACACACAACTGTATTTTGGTCCAGAATGCTAACTTCAGCCACCTCACTTCCATTGCACCATTCATCTTTAATGAATTTTGGGTCTTACTAATTTGCCCAAAACATAGGATTCTCTTTTCACAAGAACGACTGTCTCAAGGGACGAAGGGGGTCAAGGGGGTCAATCTAGCGCATAAGATCGTTGCCACTTTCTCCCTTTTCAGTCCTAAAAATTCACTGAAAAACAGCTGCAAATCCCACTGTAAAACAGTCGAAATTCGCTAAGAAATCCTACGGAAAAACTCAGAATTTTCCTCCACAGAATCGACTCTTAAACCACTGATCCTTCCACAACGGCGGCTCCTAGAATGATTTCCCTTTCCGATCGGCGTCGGCAGCCTTTCTGGTCGGAAGCCGAAATGTTTTCGCTTCCCCAACGGCGGCTCACGGAGCGCTTTCTCCTTCCAATCGGCGGCTCTCGAACCACTTTCTCTTCCGCAACGGCGGCTCTCGTACCACTTTCTCTTCCGCAACGGTGGCTCTCGGAACACTTTTTCTTCCGCAACGGCGGCTCTCGTACCACTTTCTCTTCCGCAACGGTGGCTCTCGGAACACTTTTTCTTCCGCAACGGCGGCTCTTGGAACACTTTTTCTTCCGATTGGCGAACTGAATTTTAACTTAACTTCTTTCTTCGTCGGCATCGGCTGTCTTTCTCATCGGAAGAATTAACACTTTGGCTTCCGCAACGGCAGCACGCCAAACAACTATTTCTTTCGATAGCCGATTTGCTCCCGGACTTAGAAAAATTTCCAAATTTCTCCCTTCTTCGCCATTTGATCGGCTTCGTCCCTTCTTTCTGTCAGCGACTTAGTCCTTTCCGCAGCCGCAACGGCGGCCCACCAACTCCATTCATCTTCCAATCGGCAGCCCAACCTGATCGACATCGGAAGACTTTTACATCGGAAGCCTAATGGATTTGGCTTCTGCAACGGTGGCGCACAAACCATTTTTCCTTCCGATTGGCCACTCTTTTCTCAAAGAAATTTTAACTTTGGGCGTCGGCGGTCTTTGCCCTTCGGAAGGCTTTGTGCTTTCACTTCCGCAACAGCAAATGCTCAATCACTTCTTCTTTCGACATCAGGCCTTAGACAAATTTTTAACTTTCTTTCTTTACATCGGAGGCCTCAACCGTCGGCCGTGAATTTGTTTCTCCATGCACAATGGCGGCTCACGAACCACTTTCCCTTCCAAAACTACAGCTTGCGAATCGCTAACTCCTTCCGCCAGTCAACGATTTCTGCCTTAGGAGAATTTCAACTTCCGGCGTCTGCGGCCTTTCCACATCGGAAGCTTAGTGCCTTTGGCTTCCGCAATGACGGAAGTTTACTTCGTCAACTCTTCCGATTGGTGAAATAACTTCAAGCCTTAACCTTTTTGACGTGTCAGTGATCGAAGGACTTTCTCCTCAGAAGACTTAATGGTTTTGACTTCCGCAACGACGGACGGGAAACCTCTAACTCTTCTGCTACAGCAAAAGCCCACTTCACCAACTCTTCCGCAACGGTGGAAGTCAACTCTGCTGATTGTTCCGATGGGGGACACTTAAAACAAAATTTTCAAAATTCCTTTCGTCGACAATCGGATCCATTGTTACATTGGCGGTTTAGTCCCTTCAGCAGCCGCAACGGCAGACCGAAAACCGCTAAACCTTCCGCCTGTCCAACACTTACGCGATTTTCTTTGAAGTTTCCAATCTGATTTCTGCTGGGCAGGAAGAGGTTCTACATCTGTCACTGCACCTTCTTGGCCCATAGAGGCCCATTGTTGCAACCTTGAGATATTATACCATTCTTTCACGTCCCCATCCCTCAGACCAGCGAAGAGGACGCGACGAACACCACAAGCAAACGGGCAAACAACCCCATGAACATAATCAATGGAAATTAATGCTGGAATTAATACTTACAAGCATACATAGATCCAGAATGAATCAACATTCAGCGGAAGCAACACACATACATTTCCAACATAAAACATGTTCATCATAATTCATTATACAATAGATTAAATTGCAAAGAAGAAACAGTCAACAGCACTTATCTTTCGATGAAGAATCCCGCAACCAGCTACGTCGCTGCAACGTTCCACCCAACCATAGGCCAACGTGCTCATCAATCTCTCAGCACGCTGCCACCCCCGAGCTGGGCATGATTCCTCCAAGGATAAGGGTCAATGCAGGCTTACACATAACCAAGGGATAACCACTGCATACCAGCAGCAAAACAACCCTTCACAGCCCTGTGAAGAAGCAAAGACGACCAGGGATAATCCCAAATAGCACTGAGCACAACTCAAGCCCACAAGGAAACACAGATTTTTTCTTGGCCCTGCTATGGCCAAAACAACTCGGCTGCAACACCCAAACCAGGGTATATCAGCAGCCCAACTTCCCAATCAAAATGGTTGCAACAATCCATAGCCCATAGTGGATAAGAAACAAAACTCCCAGCATAACCATGGGAAACTCAGGCATAGAGGTGGAAATCAACAGCCAACCACAACGTGGGAAAGGCAACAGTCCCACAATGGAAGAATTGAACACACATACACAGTCCGAGATGGAAAGAGGACGGACTCTCAACAGCACCAAGGTATAGCAGCAAATACCACTCACGGCATGGGAAAACAACAATCCCAAAAACGTATCAGCAACCACCACACAGGGGAAAACATACCCGATTCCACGCTGTGGAAAAATGTGAACGACCACTGATAAGCAGTGCCTCTCCTGGCTGCGTGAGATCTAGCAGAATCACTGCCGGTGCGTGAGGATGAAACCAGACCGTCTTCCTCTGCGTGAGAGTGAGCAGACCAACAGGAGGAACAAAAATCCGACCTCCCGATGCGTGTGCGGATGAACATACCACCGTGGGGAACGGACAGGCAACCGTGAGGATGCGCAGCAGTGGTAGAGTGGAGTGAATGGAAAATCATGGGTGGAGTGGGCATGTGGGCAAAGGACTGACAGTCCTGCCACCCCACTCCCAAAACAATAACTGCCCCAGCTACCCAATACAAGACAATAAAGAGGTTGGAAGAGGTTGGATGAGACAAGAAAGGTGACAAATCAACAAGGTGGTAACACATGTGTCTTTCCCCCATAGACTAAGGTTTGACATCCCTCACCCCTTATCCTTTGGAACCATGCCCTTTTCATTCAACGTTGCACTGTCGTAGCTGGTTGTGGTTTTATGTTTAATTGATGTGCGTGTTTACATGATGTCGAATTATAATGTGCCAAATAGCACGACATTCCATCGACAACTATGCCTATTGCTGAAACATACACAACCAAATCGATGGTGGGGCTTTTGCCTTGAGCTCCTCACCACGATTAATTACAATATATACATCATGCAAACGGGGTCAAAACCGGGGACATTACAGCTAGTGAGATCCTATGGTTTAAATAGCTTACACTGTGCTATCTATGGTTTATAAGCAAGTTTGGTCGAGTTCCTTTCACTGCACAATATTTTAGTTATCTATGTTTCTTGTGTGGAAGGGTTTAAGTTTATGGTGTGCCTTCCTTTGGTTGCTTATGGAGAACTTCCTAAGAGGATGAGGATAACATGATTTTTAACACATAAGGACGATAGTTTTTTTTAGCATAAATTTATTTTATGCAACAACATGAGGAAAGATGATGAAATATTATGGTTATAGTTTTGTACAGGGAAGAGTAATGGAGAACTAAGAGGAGAAGAACCCTCGACACTGAGAATTTCTCTACAAGGTAGAGCCTCTGATAAATCTGCATTTGTGTTTTATTAGTTTTGATTACAATCTTTAACTATACACTATTTGGGATAGGTGATTAAGAAGAGGACCAATCAAAATGATTACTTAGTTGGTTGGAAAGGTCAAAAGTTGGCTCTAGACTCACCATTATGGCCAAATCTTCATTTAAAGGTAAGCATTACTTTTATTACTCGGGATTTAGGGTTTACATAACTTCCCATTACCTACTGTATTGAGTGCTTCTCTTTGTTGAGACACATGTGCGGTTCATTGTTTGCACACACAAACAACCGTTAAGCTGCTAGTTTGGAGTCAATTGGTAGCAAAAGGGTCGTGCTTAAGAAACAAATAGGGTTCACATCTTTCTAAGCATTCCATTGCTCTGTTACGAGGTAAGAAGAATATTAACCTAAACTTTTTAATCTGATTTTTTTGTATTTAAACAACCTATGAAACAATCTAAAGTTTATAGACCTTGTGTGCATGTACAAAACATGGTGTGGCTTCTTCTACAATGGTGAATCTACTATGCAGAAAACTAGGTGTGATTTTTATTTAAATTTAAAAGCCGGTTGGTAGAGATCCAATGTTTTCCCATCTCGGAGTCTTGGAAGAAAGGGCTTCTCAACCTCTGTATTAAGTTAAGTTAAAGAAATATTTGTATTTATGGATCTAGTAATTTGTTTTTGCGACCTTGATAACCGTCATGGTTTAAATCAAGACAATTGTGGGGTTTATGTTATTGTTAAAAGATTGGAACTCATGCCTTCTCGATTTTGTTTAATCTGTATTGTTTAGTAGTTAAAGTATTGGCTTCATTTTGATGAAGGATTTTTTTAGCTAAAAGTCGGTTTGAAATTATCAACGACTATAAAGAAAATAATAGCCCAATCTTGGACTCTCTTAAATTCACTATTTTTTAGCATTTTGTACTCGATCTCTTTGCTTAGTTTATCGTTTGATCTATTTTTAAAGGAAAAGCAAATATGGTTAACAATATATACATTGTTTAAAAGATATTAGCTCTGCATTTCGATGATATGAAGCCTCTCGACTCTAAGCTTCCTCTATGTTTCCTTATTTTGATTTTCGAGGTTTTTAATTACAGATATTTGAATTAAGAACCACTAGAGGGATCCCTAGATAGGGGAACTCTGTGAAGGCTTGGGTGGATTTGGAGGTCATGGGTTCGATCCCCATATACTCCACCAAAAATTTTACAAAGCATTACATTATACATTTTTTCCAATTTACCCAATTTTCCATTTTAAACTTTTTGTCGAAACTGTAAAACCTGATATCTTATGCATCGGGAGTCCACTTTGCTCGAAATGAGAATGGACAGAAAGATGTTGACGAACTCTTCCTGTATGTAAGATTTATTTTACTATTTGAATACTTCTATTTGGATCACTCTTTGAAGATCCTCCTGAATCATGTAATAGTTCACATGTGTTCTAAAACAAAATATCAGTTTCTAAAGGAATAAAGTTTCTTATTTGTCTTTGAGTATAATATCAACCATTTATGAACTTTAAACGGATGCCTTCTGTTATAGTTGATTTTACCACTCCAGGTGAATCACACTTGTATGGCCTTCCCTTGTCCCTCTGCAGACTCCTTAGACCCCTTGGACCATTTTTTGTCCTTTGATGTTTCCTTGACCATCCCTATAAACATGTGAAAATTAATACACACAACTTTTAAACCCCTAATTGCGTATATACGCGGGTTTGACCCCTAAAACCGTGTACATCGAGATGTGTGCAAAATCCAAATCCTTTTGGAGTTTTCCCTGACATGGATCCAATTCACTTGACTCCTGGCCTTCCATATGCCTTGATATCGCTCGGATTTGACCTTTCATTACCTCTTTGAGAAGCTATATAAGGAACTCTTTGATACATTGAAGACATGGGAGAGAATTGAGAGCAAAGAAACTATAGTCCATTGTTGCTGGAACTTGTGCTTTAGTTTGCATCCCTTTGTCCCTTGGAGCACTTTTGTGTTCTTCCCAAGCTTGCCTTTTTCTTGTGAGTTTGCTATCGAGAAATGGAGGATTGAGGGGGTGGAGGCCCAAGTGGGGGATTCAGTTTCTTCGATTCATAGACGTGCCGATAGAGGTTGTATCCATTGTAATCTTTGATTTTATATTAATAGAAATATATTTTCCCGTCCAATGATGTATGTTTGAATGAATATTTTATCCATGGATGATTTCAAATGCTTATACATTGTTGATTATATATGCTAGAATAGATCTAACACCCATATATATAGTATGCTTGTCTTGTTTACTTGTTGTTGAGGAAGTGATTTATCAATTCAAGCTGAAGTTGGAAAGCTCGATGGGGATCTACTTCAACTGTTCGGAATAAGGTACGAGGTCTGATCCTTTAGTGTTAGATATTGGATTTCTATTACATATTGGAAATGATTGATTTCTGGAGTCAAGCTGTCTGTTGTGGTACCCCAAGCCATAGGCATTTCTCTCCGTAACATAATTGGCGACTCCGTTGGGGATGTTCCTTGTTTTTATTTGGGGTTTGCAGGCACAATGGGCTTGATATTCTTGACTTGCTCTTTGTTTCTCCTTGTTTCTGTGTTGCATTTTATAGTATGTTCATCCATTGACACTCACCTTTATCGGTTGACACTCCCCTTTATTGTTTTGACCCTTGACTTGCTTTTTACCACTATCTTCTCTGTATACGTAGGTTTTTGGCCAAAAGTCGCATACATACATGGATTTTTGGCCAAAAGTCACGTATACACGCAGGTTTTGGGCCAAAATCCGCGTATACATGCAACTTTTTGGCCAAAAGTCACGTATATACGCAGCTGTTCTTTAAACAGTTGCATACATCCTCCCTTTTGGTGAGTTTGATGTTGTGGGAAGTTCTTGGGTGGGTTGTGAGTGTGGTTGGGTATTCCTTGGGTCTGATGTTGTCTGTTGGATGCTTCTTTTGTGACCAGAGACCGTTTTTTCATTGATTTTTCTTTGAAAGTAGTTTTAGTCATTTATCCTTTTTGTTTTTCCATTAGTGCATTACTCTTTTTTGTCTCGGTGTCTTGCTGGGCTTGTGTCTTATACTTGCTGCAGAGACTGATAGTTTTAGATGACTTTTATTGCATTTTTCATTCTTTTATATTGAAAAATACAAAGTAGTTGCACTCTTAGTTGCATCTTAGATATGGATTTGAGGAGGTACTTGCATTGGGTTACTTGGATGAGAGTTTTATTTAGGCTTTCATATAGGAAGGATTGCATTGGCATTTGGAAAGGAATATATATTTATGCATCTTATGTAGTGGCATACCCTATTTTTCATTTGACAAAGATTGCACTTAGCATTGTTTGTTATGGTGTGCATATTTATTTCACTGCTGAGTCATAATGTCATTAGTTGCATGGCCATTTCCCTTTGAGTAATTACAACCAATTAAAATCAATGCTTAATTAAAATGAACTACACTATTTTATTTGATAGGGTTCACCAACAAGATTAGGTTTTAGTGTCTTGGAATAGTTCATTGTGAGTAAATTCTCCAAGACCACTAAACAACAACATGTATGTGTCTGTACAGGTGAGAGTGTGAAATTCCTTGGTATAATTAGTGTTTCTCAGGATCCTCCTCTTACAAGGGAGTTAAGCATGAAGCAGTGTGAGCGGTTATTGATTGGGATGACCCCTAGTCATAACTGAGTAGCACTGGAGATATTTCCAAGATTGTATTCGTATCTGGGGGCTCTTTCAAGAGTTTCGGGCTTTGCTACCCTGCCCATACGGTCGATCCCACCTGTGACTGTCCGCCTGAGCATTGGTTATATTGAGGTGACCTTAGTTGCCTTACCTAGGTTATCGAGGGGGTACATCGCAGAGGTTATTCTGCAGGTGTCCTGGCCAGGTAGAGGTCGGACAGCACAATCGCTTTATGCGTTGAAGCTAAGGGCTACTATAATTGGTTATGTACCTCCGCTTGTAGTGTATGGAAGTTTCAAGCCTCTCCTAGGCGAGACATACCTGCTGCATTCAGGAGCTCACATATCCTCCCCTTGGTTTGCTTGTATTTGGCTGTAGATTTTCTTAGGAGTGTGCTTTTTATGTGCTAGTTGGCCTTTGGGATCGTGGTTACTTAAGTATATTTATGCTCTCTTGATTTCAGGTCCTTTTATTTTCGACATGCCTGGTATCCTATCACCCGTCCTTGGTCCTAGTACGGACCCTCGTGTCAGACTTGGGGGCATCACAGCCCCTTACCCTGCTCATAGATTTGGGAGTGGTCACATTCTACCCTCTACTCCATTTGTGGAGGATGTTGACTCCCTTCTCTCGGTCTTTACACCGATGGTCACCCTTATGGGGGTGGTAGTGGATGCGTGAACGTTTGGTCTACACCTTACTTTCCTTTTTATGTCCTATTGTTCACCGCATTGTTTCCTTTGGGTGCAGTTGTCATGATCATTCCTCCCTATATCCTATAGTTTGGATTCTTTATTGACTATTTTGGGTTGTTTTGCACTAATATAGTTGTCATGTAGGGTCTAGTTTTTGTACACTCTCTCTAAGGTTTCAACCCATTTGTGCCTATCACAGGTATCATGTCTAAACTGGCATATAGGTTATGATTTCATATCTGCTTGCATTTTGCATGACCTTATGACTATTTCATTTTAACCTTAGGTATGAACCCATTCTATGGTATCGCGGAACCTTCATGCTATTGTTAGAAGTGATGTTATGTGAATGGTAGAGCTTTCCTATACATGGGTGTCCTAGTTAGCTCCCTTTTGCATTTGGCACCCATGCTGTGAGTCCTCTCTTAGGTCTAGGAGTCTCTTTTAGTCCCGCCATGTCCTTGAGCAAGAGCTTCATACTCCTCTTGAACTTTATGCTGACCATTCCCCCGGGACTCCCTTATGTCAAGTTGTAATTGCATTATCATGAGCTTTGCCTACCTTCTTTAGCCTTATGTCGGCTTCCCTGACGTTGATTTTTAGCCATATAGCCCGAGCTTATCTCATGTCTAGCCTTGTAGAGCCATTTTATATATCCTTTGCAGCTTGATTCCCTATTTTTACCGGGAGGGGATTTTCCTCTGAGTGTCGCTGTCCTACACATGTCTCCTTGCATTGAGCATAGGTATGTTCCACTGCTTGGAACTAGTTTGTTTGCCTATATGACACTCCTATCCTCCTAGTCTGTAACTATAAAGCGGTTTTATTCTTTTTCAAGATTTTTAAATATTTGAAAAAGTCCAAAAAAATCAAAAAACCAAAAAGCCGGACAAGGAAGGATGTTATCTTTTGGCAACTGTCGAGTCATGTCACCTTCGAATAGAGCACTATATATCACATCCACTGGTTTGGTTTATAGTTTGAATTTAGGACTTGTACTCGTTTATCTGATTTTATCTCCACCAACTAGTTAAGCTTCCAGTTCCCATGGAGCCTCTGTCGATGCCTCCTGTGTCACAGAGATGTCCCAGTTTGCATATCGAGTCTATGCTGCCTTTATTCAATCACCATTCATTGTTATGCTCTTGTTCAAAGGAAGTTGAAACCTGAGTCGGTCAATCCTCAGTTATCTTGACATTGCATGTCGGCCATTCCCGGTACAGTTACTGGTTCGTGCACCTTATGATCGAGTCCTTCCATATTATACAGCTTTGCTGAGTACCTCATGTTGGATGATGGAGGATGCCTTAATGCCCTCCTTGCAGCGGATTTCATCCCATCAACTTCAGATCATTTATTCTGGGATTGGAATCTAGAGTCATTTTTGAGTACCTTGAGACTTGCAGTCATCAGTGGCAAGTTCTCTCGCCATCGACAGTTTTTGGGAATACATCAATGTCCCCTGATCGATGGATCCTCTCAAGTGTTCGACCTCAACACATTTATTTACACTTGTTAGTTTGCACTCTAGTACCTTGATTCCCATTTTCATTATCGGTGGGTGATCTCGCGTTTTTTAACGGTATACGTCAATGACCGGTAATCAGACGATGGACTACTATGTTCGACCTCGACACCTCTATTCACATAGTAGGACATGTACTCGTAGCGGTTTGTGTAGAAGACCTTCCATATTGGTGGCATCTCTTATATGCTACCTCCTTGATCATGCCAGTGTTCATGAGATTTCAACTCTCGTGACTTGATTCCAGTATATGTCAGACATTTCCAGCTATTATGGAGATCTTGATCCATTATATATCTTCAGACATTATGGAGATCATGATCCTTTGTATATCTTCATCATGGAGATTCTGATCTATGTATATTGTACGTGGCGATGAACACTCATGTGATATTTTGTATCATGCCTATTCATGGCCATTGCACTCTTATGTATCCGGGACTGCTAGATGTATTTGCAGTTATGTGCAGAGTTGTATCATTGTACTATGCTGATTGGGTGGCTGGTCTTCCATTTGGGATCCTTCATCACTCCACTTCTGGGATGGACTTATAATGTATTTTGGCCATCGTATGACCCCTCTGACCTCACACATTAGGGGGCATCTGTTATAGCTGATTTTACCACTCCAGGTGAATCACACTTGTATGGCCTTCCCCTATCCCTCTATAGACTCCTTAGACCCCTTGGACCATCTTTTGTCCTTTGATGTTTCCTTGACCATCCCTATAAACATGTTAAAATTAATACATGCGACTTTTAAACCCCTAATTGCGTATATACGTGGGTTTGACCCCTAAAATCGCGTACATCGGGATGTGTGCAAAATCCAAATCCTTTTGGAGTTTTCCTTGACATAGATCTGACTCACTTGACTCTTAACCTTCCATATGCCTTGAGATCACTCGGATCCGACCTTTCATTACCTCTTTGAGAAGCTATATAAGGAACTCTTTGATACATTGAAGACATGGGAGAGAATTGAGAGAAAAGAAACTATAGTCCATTGTTGCCAGAACTTGTGCTTTAGTCTGCATCCCTTTGTCCCTTGGAGCACTTTTGTGTTCTTCCGAAAGCTTGTCTTTTTCTTGTGAGCTTGCTATCGAGAGATGGAGGATTGAGGTGGTGGAGGCCCAAGTGGGGGATTCAGTTTCTCCGATTTGCAGACGTGCCGACAGAAGTTGTATCCATTGTAATCTCTGATTTTTTATTAATAGAAATATCTTTTCCCGTCCAATGACGTATGTTTGAATGAATATTATATCCATGGATGATTTCAAATGCTTATACATTGTTGATTATATATGCTAGAATAGATTTAACACCCATATATATAGTATGCTTGTCTTGTTTACTTGTTGTTGAGGAAGTGATTTATCAATTCAAGCTGAAGTTGGAAAGCTCAATGGGGATCTACTTCAACCGTCCGGAATAAGGTACGAGGTCTGATCCTTTAGTGTTAGATATTGGATTTCTATTGCATATTGGAAATGATTGATTTCTGGAGTCAAGTTGTTTGTTGTGGTACCCCAAGCCATATGAATTTCTCTCCGTAACACCTTCCATGGACTAAATGACATTAAAAAGGGTGATACAACCTACACTTGTGAGAAATGATTGAATGATTAGGTAATGCACAACATTGGATCTTGCAATGGTTGGCCAATACAAATGTCTTCGAAATGTAATATAATATGAAGAGTGTGTCGTTTGAAGTACTCTTGGTTGATTGGAACACATGAGTTAATTTATATTAAAGCCCATTTTTCAAATGGTACTCTAATAAAAAATTTTGACTCATGAAATTGGGTTGGTGTACATAAAGGTTAAAAGCGCATGTCTATATCAAAAATTAGCGAGCACTAGGAAATAAATGTTAGTACTTAACAACCATTAGTACGAACAACAATAAGTTAACATAAAGGTACAAAATTTTTAAACCCTGAATGTAAGGTGCACACTATGAAAGGTGATGTATTAACACACGCATAACGAATGGCTTTGGTGAAATGAACCTGGTGCTAATTTTTGAATGTTATGTGAGAATGCATTGTTATGTGGATTGATTTCTTTGGTGACATTTTGTGGCACGATTTCTTTGTCTTAAAGATGTTAAGGGATAAATGTAGGATTTATCATTGAAGTGGGGTAATGACTATTGAATGACAACCAATTGTTGTGTTTTTTATGATGTTCATAAATTATGTGCATGACGAGATTGATGTTATTAGTGAGATAAGATCGTTGAATAAGGTCGAGGTTTCTTTGTATATTACACTGAAGGCCCACATCTTTTTCAATCTTACAAAAGAATAATGTATTGGTAGATTGGGAGAACAACGTTATGATGACAACCCATAGTGTTGCTATGAATGCTCCTCGATATGATTAAAGCAAGGTTGCAGTGTCTTTTACAAAAATATCAATTTTTATCTTACTTGAGAACTTTGCTTTAGAAAATGACGTAGCCAGACTTACAACCACAACAAAATGCAGAAGAGGGTGGGATCCTTCAAGTGGACTCCTAACATCAAGCCAAGAGGGTGAGATCCTTGTAATGCACTCAATCCAACGGAAGATATAAATCTCGAAAGTTTTTTTTTTTACAATCTCGGATTGAAAAGGAATAACAAAATTTGTCTTTGAGCGAACTTTAGAATATTCAATAACTATTTTGTTTCAAAATCTAAACTTTAAGACAGTGAAAGCCCATAAACATTAACATTATGAACTATCATACTATGAGTGAATAAATAAGATGATTATTAGAGATATAAAAATCTTGTATATGTATCTCAACGGTGATGAAAAACCTATATTTTCCATGCAAGTTTCTTTCAGTTTATAAATGGTGATGAAGTTAAAGGTTCTATTTGAATAAGTTTGGTGTAATATACAAGTGATGATCAAGTTAAAGGTGCTATTTGAATCAGAGTACTTTAAAATATAAATTAATGTTTGTTTCATGTGGTGCTGTGGTGTAGTTGGTCATCACGTCATTCTTACACACTGAACTGAAGGTCCCTGTGCAGCAGCACCATAGCGGTTTAGTAACCATAGCGGTTTAGTAACTGATTTTGACTTTACAGCTCGGTACACTTTTGCTTCACTGAAGAACTTGGATCGAACCTGGGCAGCACCATAACGTTTACCAATTTATCTTCAATTTTGCGGAGAGGTAAAGATCCTCGCTGATCAATTTTACGGGGAGATAAAAGATCCTCGCTTAACTTAAATCAAAGAAAAATACACAGAGATACGGATCGTCGGTTCACTTTCGCTTCTCAGAAGAACTCGAATCGAAGAAAAGTATAGGGAGATACAGATCCTCGTTTCACTTTCGCTTCTCAGAAGAACTCGAATCGAAGAAAAGTATAGGGAGATACAGATCCTCGTTTCACTTTCGCTTCTCAGAAGAACTCGAATCAAAGAAAAGGACAGGAAGATACAGATCCTCGTTTCACTTTCGCTTCCATGAAGAACTTGACTCGGAACGTGAGCAGCACCTTAACGTTTTCCAACGGAAGAAGTTGAACCACAGAAGAAAAGGGGCATTCCGAGAATTAAACTCGGGACCTCTCGCACCCTAAGCGAGAATCATACCACTAGACCAAATGCCCTTAAACGAACCATAGATTTATGTGAATTAAATCATACCGCCCTTATGACACAAGCTAACCAGGTATCCAACCTGCCTGACCATAACACATTCCATGTATGCCAAGGTTCTTAGTACTCTGCAATTCCAATGTCTCATGTCATCGATCTGAGAACAAATTTATTTCTTGGTTGTTCTGCGCAAAGGGGTGTTTTAAATAAAATGGCAACTGCAATCCGTCCCGGCACTAATCCATGACAGCTTTTGACAATGCAAAGATATGTATAAAACTTTGTGAAGAATTTCGTAATTGTAAATTTGTTGTTACTTGTATTTAATAAAAGTTTTGCAATTTAAAAGATTTAATCATTCGCTTTCTAAATTTGTTATTATATATATTTAATAAAAAAATATGATTTAAAAGATTTTATCATTCACTATGTTTTGATAAAATTGAAGATAAATAATGTCTTTCACCCACTTTTGGTGATTCTACCAAATTGTTCAGAACCAAGGGTTTCAAAGGTCTCATCACTAAACACATTTAACAACTTTACAAAGTTGTATGACGAATGAGCATATTGTCTGAATTTGAAAATTATCAAGTATTTGACTTGAATGTCCCTTATTTTGAAAGGAAAGTAGTATGAGGAAAGAGCATATTGTCTCAATTTGAAAATTATCAGGTATTTAACTTGAATGTCCCTTATTTCTAAAGGTTGAAAAATAGAAGGAAATGTCCAACTAGATTATTCCAATAAAGTGAAGCAATACTAGGGCTTTACATGGACTCGTTTGAAGTTAATGGAGTGCTCCATTTTCCAAAGAGGCTCGAATGGGCAGTGAAAAAACCTATGCATAAATAGAAAAGAGTGGGTATGCTAGACAATTTTGGGGAAATGATAGGGACAATGACCATGAATCCTGGTGGCATTGTCGTCCATCTATGAACAACATGAATATATTAATGATTTCCCTACACCTTGCAATATCTTAATGTTTCTTCCTTGCTTTTATCTTCAACTTGAGTGATAGACACATCACTAACCAAAGCAAGGGTGGGGCCTATCGAAGATTGCAGTAGTGGACCACTTCAATCTTGCCCAATATCCAAGGGAAGAGTGTGATCCACCAAATATTTTGTTAGCATTGAAATTTGCATAGATCAAGGTTTTCAGTTTTTGAAAGCGCATTGATTGAAAATTCCAAAGGAGGTGCTGTCGAATTTTCTACATCCAGTAATATTTTGTCAAAGCCCCGAGTATTTATCAATTTGGTTAATCTCTCTTCAACTCAAACCTACATCTTGGTGAAATCTTGTTATTTGTCTTTTCCTTTCAAAAGTCAAAAGTCCTTGGTCTCTCTATCATGTTTGAAAAAACAAGTCCCCTTTACCATTCTAAAACAAAGCCAAGTATATATATATTATTTTAAAACTATTTTTTATAATTTTAAATAATATTTTATATTTACGCCGATAGTTACACCGATAGGTGTATATATGTTAGAATTTTGGGGTGGAATACCATCTATGCTTTTTCATCTACCGACGAGAATGAGACAAGTGTACTGTCCAGATTGATTCTATGGTAATCGTCTGTTGGCTATCATGGGTACACCTAGGTTTACTGTGTTTAACCAACAACACCCCTAGCTCACTGGCCCTTTCGGCGACAGACCGTGAAGCGGCCTGAAGTCTCACTCGAAGTGATTCTAATGGGTTGGCCAAGGACTCAAGTGTCTTGGACCAGGTTCTGTGGCAGCCTACGTGCGACTCGCAGCTCTGCTAGCCGCGAGGCCTCTTTCTCTGCGCGTCGTTCGACCCTCCTGCGCGCGTCGCACGATGTCCTCGTCTCACAGTTCTTCTGACCGCGAGATTTCTCTCCTTCTGTTGCGCAGTCCCTTTCTAAGTCGCGCAACTTCCACTGACTCGCGATGACCCCAGCCTTATCGCATCGCCACGCACCAGGCGACACGTACTTTCTCCCCAACACTAAATCCTTAACCTACGGTCTCGCGCACTGCAGCTCCTCTGCCGGTGCGATATTGCCTCTCTGCGATATCCTACTCCTGCGGCTCAGTGCACTTAGCGTTGTTCGTGTCAACTTGCAGGACTCAACATACCAGACCGTTAACACTGCAACTAGTGACTGTTAAAGCAAAGCATAAATGAACCCGCATACAACATGCCAAAGGATTCAATCTTATTGCTATCTTTCTATATTGCTGTGAGCGAAACAACGTATACATACATTCAAATGTAAATAAGGCTCATGTAACAACTAACAGATGGGTGTGTGCAAGAAGATGAGGGACCTTTTTGTGCACGTTAGATGCAATAGAAACCTGAAAAATCAGGCATCCCTCAACTTACTTGGATTTTTTGAGATACTTATGCAAAATATCTTGCATTGAGTAAAAAACATGAAATGTAGGAAATTGAATCACCTTTCCTAATATATAACTTTTATGTATCGAAAATTTGCATAGCTATGTCAAATCTCATTTTTCCTAACAGGCACTTTTTATTTTTCAGGGAAATTATAAGGTATATGTTTTTGTGGGTGCAGCCTTTGAGGGCCTAAATGATCGAATCAAGCTACAAAAATTGACATCCATGTAGAGAACCCATAGCACTAGTGCGGCGTTATTTTTCGAAAATTAAATTAGTAATTTTATAATATTTTTATAATTGTCTAAGTGAGAAAACCTCGAAAATGGTACGTGTTTTGTGGGTGCAGCCTTTGAAGGTCTTAATGCAAAAATCATGAAATGGGGTTTTGATAGAACGTAGAGGTTAGTGTCTACTTGTGCACCATACAATTTTTGTTTGAAGTGATCAAGAATTGAAAAAGTTACAGGAGAAACACTAACTGTGTGTTTTTTGAGATGAAGAGTGATGACAGAAGATAAATAAGAAAAAAATAGAAAAAATTATGTATTCTTGTTAAAATTAACATATTTAGAATCTGCAAAAAAAACCATATCTGTTTCT
>LPNX010979445.1:162678-194562 GCA_001517045.1 Pseudotsuga menziesii | reverse complement strand
TACACCATTGGTTTTTATAAATCCACCATTTCAAGACCAGTACAAAACAGTGAAAAGTTATCACAATCCTATTGAATTCTATTCACATGTTCATTCCATGGATAAAAAATTATCATAATCCTTATTGATTTCAATTCACAAATCCTTGGCTACAAATCGCTCAGAGTAACACTAACCAGTTGAACTACAATGGCCATAGACGCCAGTGGGATGACTCCTTGATCTTCGAACAGCCAGCTACCGGGCCAAAACACAAGGCTGGAAGTTGGAACTCCCCTGCACCAGGAACACTGCAAATGAAAACCCTAAAAGCCAAATGAACATTGCAGCCTGCGGGATCCATAATTCCATTTAAAACCAAAATACTGAAAGCTGTAGCCTGTGAGTGTGAGCGGACTCGTCACTCGGGGGAGGACTCAGGAGTTAATACGAAATGATAGTTACCAAATTCCAATTTAGTGATTACACAGGTGAGGACTCGTGACAGTACACTGATTTAAATTCGAATCACATAATACATTCACGAATCACGATTCACTGTATATTATATAATGTATCAGTATAATGTATTAATAATTTTTGATTATGTATTTTTATTTTTTAGGTGACCACTGATGGGTGTCACGGCCCACGGGCCACGGGTGAGGGGTCCCAGTGTCTACATGGCATAAGCCCCGGCCCCCGGGCCCCAGCTGCCCCATACTCAGCGCCCTTAAAAACTATTGACGGGCTGATATTGGATCAGCCCTTCTAGTGAAAATTTTAAAACCTTTTTACCATTTCCTGATTGATGGGCATATTCCGTGATTAAATTTATTTGGCAGGTTAAAAAAAAAACCATACTTCTATGACGGGTAAAAGGGCCCTTGACGGGCCCTGAAGGCTTCAAATTTGGAGCCTGATGTGGTATGAATAGTCTTCCGGGATATGGGGAAAAAAACTTGTGGAAATTGGATAGTCTTCCAGGATATGGGGAAAACGTGTGGAAATTCGGTAGTCTTCCAAGTTCCACCATATGGAGAAAGCGTGGGCAAATTCGCGATCCTTCCATGTGATACACTGAATTCTACTCTGTCCGAAATTATGACATGAAAGAAGGAATAGTCCACAAGAAATCACGACTAAAACCTTAATGGAGCACCATCAAAATATCTTCCATATTCATCATAAAAATGTTGATGACATTCTTCTTTAATACTATGTTGTTTTAGTACTTATAACGGCTTTATGGAATTTCTTTCTCATAAAGATTTTAAAAGGGGCTATAATTCTTGGAATTATTTCATTAGTTTACGCATGGTGTCCTCTACTTGTCAAAAAGAAAAGTTTTCCCATTCCAAATCATTGGTGTTATAACAATTATACAAGGAAAATGACTTCTAGCAACATATACATGTATGTATCTCGGATGGGGTTTTAAGAGACAATGGCGACATCATAAATGTGGATGGGATGGGGGTCAATGGGCGACCTACAACAACTGGTAAGGTGATGACTGCAAGGACGTTGGCCATAAATGGCGTTAACTCCCTCCCTTACAATGCATATTGACATGACTTTCCATCTTCAACAAAGTAATTCCTGCTTCAAACTTAGCAATGGTTATTTTATGCTTATTTCCACTGCTCCAAGCTCATTTCTCTCTCATCTCTGATGCTTGGCTCTCCTCGACGTGGTGGGATCTTTGAACTCCATTTACGATGGACAAACCTGAACTCTAAAGCGGTCTCTAGGTGTGAACACCACAAGGAAGAAGACAAAGACATGGCTCGCCATGGCCATCATGGTAGATGAGGTCGTGGTCGCCACATCCCTACTCAGTCCGCGAGGGATACTGGACTTCCTAGACAGCTTATGGCAATGACCGATACTCTTTTCCTCATTTGTAATGACAGTAACGAGGCAGAAGAAGATAAACAAGCCTGCATCCTAGAGCTTCGCGACAAAGTTCAAGTGCTCCTGGACTGGTGTTCGAACATTGTTGAACTCTACCATCTACCTTCACCCTTGCTCGCTACCATTGGAGTTGGTGAGAAAATTCACCAGGATTCTAATGGAGAAGCAGATGATAGAACTTGTGGCGAGGTCAATGCGACGACTGATGGTGTCAAGAGGGAAAACCAAGCTGGTGCAGTGAAGGAGATTAAGCATTGTGATACTCGTGTTGTGGCTAGCACAAGTGGAGCCAAATCGACGCACCTAGACGACGTCAAGACAAAGGACAAGCCACTTGCTACCACAACTTTCCCATTCTCTGGGCCACCTGTCAAGTAGTGTCTTATTCTTGCATGGTCTTCTTTTCTTCAGTATCTAAGTTTGGTTACATGCTTTCTCTTTTAATGGATAGTTTAGTAGCTGCTAGTCTCCTTTCTGTTTTTTTTAGCTACTATGGAAAAAATCATCATTTACCACAGACACCAAACTAACATTTTGATAACTGGGTGTTTTCTTCCTTGAAGAGGCCTGAAAACTCATTTTGATAACTGGGTGTTTTCTTCCTGTGTAGAATTCATGAGTAAGTCAATGTGAAATAATTGAAATAAGTGTGAAGAAATTCTTGGTTGCGTGGTATGAATTCAACGAGAAATCGAATAGTTTTCCACCATGAGATAGTCTTCCGCGATATAGAGAAAACTTGTGGAAATTGGATAGTCTTGCACGATATGGGGAAAACGTGTGGAAATTCGGTAGTCTTCCACCATGAGAAATTTGGCCAAAAATATTTTACATGCAGTAGGGGCAGTATTGTGGACGATTGGATCTCAAATAGGTTGAGATCCAATGATTCACAGTACTTCCCTTGCAACATTTATTACTCTACTCCACGTTGAATATTGTCAAAACGATCCAATGATATGGAGGCTCTGATGTAATCTTCATACAAGATGTGGTTTCATTTATTTCCAATAAATCTTAAAGGTATATAATGATATGAAAACCTTTCGTAACATTCAATTGTGTCAAAAATAATCTTCATAATAAGTGAACTACCCTATCAACCACTCAAACGAAAATGAGAATTAAAATTTACTAAATTCTCCGTGAGATTATATTTCTTCAATGCATAAGTTATGTCCTTTTTCACTTTAATATTAGACTCGAGTATAATATATTATAAACATGACTTTTATTGGCATTTTAAATTATCATTAAGATATCACTTTCTTATATACATTTGGAATGGCTTCATCACATCACTTTCATGGATTACTATACAAATCGGCTAGAGTGTAGGGGATGGCAAAAAAATCAAGTTGGGAGTGGATCATGTGCCTGGTCTAAACACATCTTTTGTTCTTTCGGAGGATCTTAGGATGTATCTGACAGAATTTGGTATTGTAATGCTCAACCATGCCCGTAATTTGCGAATCGGTACCTCCTCTCAGTTGTACTAGTTATCTGCAAAGGATCTTAACTTGGGTGGCCGTTGCAAGGATCAATGGACCAACTATGTGGAGGGTTTATCACATGGTTGTATTAGACTCACTGACAATAAGGAATCTCTGTTGTGGATGTATAACAAAGCCACGGGCATGGTCACTGCTAAGTTATCATATGAACACATTTCTTCGTGCCTACTCTCGGTTCCTTCTTTAGTGCTTTTACACGTATCTGGAAATGTACAGCCCCCTTAAAATTGATATGCTTTTCTTGGCTATATATGGAAAATCGCATAAATACCTGGGATAACTTAATTAACAAAGGTTGGGCTAGGCCCAACCGATGCTATCTATATAGGATGGGAGAGGAATATGTCAATCATGTAATCATCGCTTGCTCATTCTTCTGGAATATCATTAACAATCTCTGTAGGATCCTACACATTTCAATAAACTGGAACGAGCCTTCTTTTGCGGGAAATATGGAAAATTGGTTTATTAGAGAAAAGAAGCTTCTCTACTTGCCTCTTTTCATTATTTGGAATCTGTGGCTCACTTGGAACAGTCTTATTTTTTAGGATAAACTTCCTGATATAAAATTCCTCTGTCATAATATTGTGGATCAGCTTTATACCTATCATGTGGTCTCTCAAAGAAATCCAAAGCAGAGAAATATTGGGTTGGCTCCTGTCATTGAGTATCCGACTGATTTTTTCGATGGGGCTTCAATTAATTTGATGGGAAGTGTTGGTATACACTTACTAATTAGTCTTGTCCATTTACTGTGCTTTAAGATGGGGTGTGGCCATAACACAAACACCAGATCCGAGCTCCTTGCATTATGCGCTCTGCTATATGTTCCAAAAGAACTTGGCATTTCCACACTGCATGTCTTTGGGGACTCATCACCCATTATCAATTGGGTAAAGGGGAGGGCTGCTCTCTCAGCGCTCAATTTGGATGGTTGGTGCCACAATATCTATGAACTAAAATCATACTTTCTCTCTTTAGATTTCCTTCATGTCTACAGAGAATACAATGAGAGGGAAGGTGGCTTATCCAAGGAAGTGCTCTCCTTGGCCACTGGCCACTTATTCTTCACTAAATTATATGAAGGTGAAATTATTGGGAATGGTTCTATTCATCTCTTTTGAGCTTGTTAGCTTCTCCTACTCCTTTTTCTGAGTATGGATGGATGAATATTTTACATCGTTTTCGATGTCTAAGGATGACTTTGCTCTCCTCATAGTCTCGTTCATATTGCACATGCACTCCCCTGGATAAGCTACTTTTGGGTTCTTCTTGTTTTCTCCTTAGACATCATTGGAGGTATGGAAGGAGTTTGGCTAGTTGTGCTTCTGTTTTGTATGTGGAATATTGTGTAGAAGATAGTGTGGATTGGTGATTCCACCTTGTATTGTGATGTATGAGTCTTAGATATAGTCATTACTCTTGTGGATAGTATCTCTCTGCCAGTTTTTTATATGGCCCTATGGGTATGCCAAGTATTTATAAGGTCCACTAATGAGATGTAATAATTACCTTTGATTCAATATAAATACCAAGGAACAACTATTTTTCTTCTGAAAAAAAGCAAAAAACTAGAAAAGTCATGTGTTCCAAATAGGCAATCCATATGGCATAAATAATGTAATGAAAAGACTGTTTAAATGAAAAAAGGTCATCAATGTATATATGCTTAGTAATCCATGACTCGGTACAACAATAAAAGAACGAAAAATTAATGGGAGTCATGATTCCATGTTGACAAAGAATTTAATATCCAGCTTTCAATTTTTCCATGTGATAATTTTGGGCTTATCACCTTTTTAGAAAATGAAAGTTTTGGGTAATTAATCTTTTATGCATAGAGTATACTTTGGGAAAAGTTTTATATATTTTTTAAACATTATTCAAGCATCAGCAAAAATAAATATCAAACCATGCATCAATTATTTTTCTAATGAGAAAGTGTTTTATTTATTTATTATATCAAAGTTATAGTTATATATATATATATATATAGACAATAATAATAATTTAGGTAAATTGATTTTTAATAATGAATTTTTTTATAACAACAGTATTAAATTTAAAATAAGCTTTAAATAAATTATTTTTATGTTTTGTAAAATTATGAAATTCCATAAAAGGATAGAATTTAATTTGATAAAAAATTTAGAATAAAAATTAAACAACATGGTCTCATTCTTTTTTTTTTCCTCGGAAAAAATTCGTAATTTTATTTCATGGTCTCATTCTTTTATGTGGCCCCTTCGAAAATATAAATCAAAATAATCTAAATACACAATCACTCAAATAAGTCAAGTATGCCAATATGACTACTTATCCATTCATGAAATGAAGGCCAGTATATCAGTGAAAATATTAAATCACACCAAACAAGCCAATCGAAAGCATTTAACCAACTTGAATTACCTCAAATGAAAACATAATCAAATGACCAAGTAGTAAAAGGACCAACACAACTTAAATCAATCGAATCACCAAGTAGTTTTGTTAAGAGTAATTTATATGTTTTTGCTTTAATAAATACTTGTTAAAAACTTTGAACTCCGCATTAAAATAACATGTGACATGAATATGTGTCACATGATGCATAATTTCTTTTACAAACTATGGTATCAGAGCTCAAGTTACTCTTCTACACTCTCTTTATGGAGATTCCCTTGTCATCATATCATGGGATACAAGAAAAGGCTCCATGAACTTACCTCATCTGAGTCATTGGTGTGATGATTTAAGAGATTTACTTCTTAACTTTCTGGACTTGAATATGAAACACATATACCGTGAGCATAACCAGATTGCAGATAGTCTCTCAAAATCTGCACTCTCTCTTGATTCAGGCTTTGGGAATTTCCAGGAATTTTTGTTTGACAAGATTACCGATCATGGTAATTTTCAATTATATTAGTATGTGCTGGCCCTTTAAGAACTATTTTGATGTTAGTTACTGGGAGCTAAGCAATCCCATGAATAGACGTTTTGTCATCTACTTATGCTCATGATTTATGTCATTTCTATTCATATCAGGAAATAGATAAAAATCTGACCTGTCTATACAGGAGTGATGATAAAAGCCTGCAACAAAACAGGCTGTGCTCTCATGCCCATGGTATGATGAAAGAGACTCGTTGGTTCAAGAGGATCCCTTACTGAACATATCTTTGGAGTCTGTCTTTGTTTGAATGTATATGATGATTTTTGATTCAATAGAATAACAGGATCTGGTAATTTTTCGGCTGAAAAAAAAAACATGTGACATGAAGATGTGTCACATGATGCAAATATTGACAACTTGCAATGTGAAGATATGAAATTGTATTAAAGGGAATAATCAAGGAAGAACTACAAACAATACCTAGGCATGGCACAATGTAGGAAGAAATGATTAAATGCATCATTGGAAGGTTGAAATCTAAAGGATGTAGTGAAGTGGTTTCTTTTGTTGCTTCCTCTTTTCACAACTTCACATTGATTCTCATTAGTTGGTCTAATTAAAGTATATATCGTCATATTCTTTAAGTTTGCTTCTTTTATGTGTTTTAGTTTGCTAATCATGTTATTTTTTATTACTTATGTCTTTGTTTTCATGTAACTTAGGTAAAGTTCACATACTTGGCATGGAATTATAAGCAATATTGGTCTTTTTCTTCATTTATCAAGGCTAGGGATCTTTACATGCCTAAAAAGTTTCATGGTAAAAATTTTTATAATATAATTTAATAAATTCAAAAATAAAATAAAAATTGATATATGGAAATTTTATGATTTTTGGAACAATGATATCATGTTACAAATTTGTTCTTAATTTTTGTGAAACGCAATAAAATGAAATTTTGTCAAAGACCCATTTGATCTATCAAAGTTATATTTTCATCGGTATTTGGAACTTGTCTTGTAGTAGCCCAAGGATTGAGAAACTTGCTAATGAAACTCAAGGTACATTTTCCTTTTTTGTGTCAAATAGTTGTTGAGCTTCAATTGATTATATCTCCTATGAGATTTAAACCACGCAATCTATAATACAATTAGAAATCCATAGAAGAGAAGAGAAGAAAAATAAAGTAATAGAGTAATGCAATCTTCATTAATATATGAAAGGGGCTCATCATAGATGAGAATACAATTGCATTAAATGCAAGAGATAATTCAAGTAAATATCTAAGCTATGTAGTCATTATTAAACAATTTATTACATCACGTTTAATCAATGAGGTGCAAGATTACATATATAGGGAATTAATCTAGGATTAATTACATGCACAAGCGTAAGAGCTGATGTAAACTCAAGATTAAATTACCTTGGATATCCAAGTGCACCTTCCTTAGGAAATAAACTTGACCATGCACTAGAAATGATGCTCTAATTGGGAGCATACCTGAAGCGATTGCCAATTTGAGTAGATTGGAATGGATTGACCTTTCGAACAATGCTCTAACCGGGAGCATACCTGAAGCGATTGCCAATTTGAGTAGATTGGAAGATCCTGTCCTTTCGAACAATGCTCTGACCGGGAGCATACCTGAAGCGATTGCCAATTTGAGTAGATTGAAATGGCTTCACCTTTCGAGCAATGCTCTGACTGGGAGCATACCTGAAGTGATTGCCAATTTGAGTAGATTGGAATGGCTTGACCTTTCGAGCAATGCTCTGACCGGGAGCATACTTGAAGTGATTGCCAATTTGAGTAGATTGGAATGGCTTGACCTTTTGAACAATGCTCTGACTGGGAGCATACCTGAAGCGATTGGCAATTTGAGTAGATTGTCATTGTTTGACCTTTCAAACAATGCTCTGACCGGGAACATACCTGAAGCGATTGCCAATTTGAGTATATTGGAAGGGCTTCAGCTTTCAAACAATACTATGTCTGGCACAATTCCGAAAGGAATTGGAAAGCTTCATTCTTTGGGAGCATTATACTTGGATTCAAATTTCTTCACTGGGAGCATCCCTCATAGTATCAATGGTATGGTTTCACTTCAACTTTTGGATCTTTCACTAAACAATTTGTACGGACCTATTCCTAAAGGTATGGGAAATTGCACTTTATTGTTATATTTCTTTGTCCATTCTAATTATTTATCTAGGACTTTGCCTACATCTATGACCTATTCTATTAGGCTTCAGTTTCTAGATTTAAGGAAAAATAGATTGATAGGTGAACTTCCTTCATATCTCTCATTTTTACAGGACTTGAGAGTTTTAAGTGTTGCTTATAATCATTTTCATGGTGTTATTCCTCAGTTTATCACAAATTTTACCAAGTTACATGTGTTGGATTTATCCAACAACAACTTGATTGGAAAAATACCATGAAATCTTGAGAGACTCCTTGGATATACAATCAATGTATTTGGTTTAAATTCCAAGAGAGATGGGGAAGAAGAAGGATATGGTTAGGAAATAAATTATGATATGAAAGGAAGAGAATATTCTTCATATATGATACCTATAAACACTATATTTGACTTGTCTAGCAATCATCTTCATGGAGACATACCCACAAGTATAGGAAGTATGTGTAGCTTGAGATTTTTGAATTTATCTTTTAACCAATTGGAAGGATCAATTCCTGTATCTCTTAGTAACATATCTACTTTGGAACAATTAGACTTGGCTGAAAATAATTTGAGTGGAGAGATTCCTAAAGAGCTCTCTAAATAATTTGAGTTGACTTATTTGAATGTATCATCTAACAACCTATGTGGCTCAATCCCTATGGGAACATAGTTTTCCACTTTTAGTGTAACTTCATTTCAAATGAATAAGTGCTTACATGGGTGTCCTTTAGATACATGTAATGGAAATAAAAGATCTGAGCGAGAAAGCAATAATAGTGACAAGTGTGCTATGGTTAAAGTGGGATGGCTTACTCGTGTGGATGAAAAGATGTCATTGATGGATTTGGCTATGGGACTTGGCATTGGATTTGGAGGAGTGGTTTTTGCTTTTGTAGTATCAAAGAAAGCTAGATGTTGGCTAATGTCATCTAATGCACCACGACCTTATTACGGGGTGTACCGATTTCCTAAGTAGTTACCTCTAAAAGTTTGTAAGTTCTACTCATGTGTATTTAATAAAAGAGTAGAAATTGAACCATGCATCAAGGTAATTTCAAAGAAATATCTGCAATTCCATATGTATCATTTTACATATACATTTTTTCCTTAAGTTCTTTTAGTAGTGATTTGTTCTTCTTATAATCAATGCACTTATTATTTATGTGTGAGTTTTTTATAATTGTTTTTATATAATTACTATTATTATTGTGGTGAGAAAGTTGGATTACTAGAGAATATGTAATGCTTACTAAGCATATGTTGATTGTAATTTTTTTAGAAATAAAATTACTAATTTTATAGAAAAAAGAAATTGTACATATTTTAATTTAAATTAATATCAAATTAAAATTTCAATAATTGTTTAATTCATATTTTAATAAATAGAATTATTAAATAAATATATAAAAAATTATAAATTATTAATATTATATTTATTAAAAAAAATCAAGGGAAACCAAGAAACCGACCAATACTTCCCCATATTTCATGGATTGTAAGCGTGGTAACCCATTGACCACCTTAGCAGAAGGTCGTACCCCAAAGAACTCAAGGCTCGAACTCATGACTTTCCCCCAAACCAAAAGAGTATGCACATGTCTTATCAATTGAGTTTACCCTTGAGGGATATATTTATAAAAAATGTGATTAAGAATACATTCACAATATAAAATTAAATTGTTCATAAAAAAACATAAAAATACTTTTTCTAAAGAAAATTAGAATCAAAGAGAGATAACCAAAGTGGTTAACAAGTTACTGACATCATGGTTCATATCAATTATTCATCAATCCATCTCATACATATCCTCAACCACTTGAGCTAATTTATTCTCCAAATGGTTATTCTTTTTTGGTTCACATTGGTCCTTGTTGATCCTAGTTTTGCTATCATTTTCAACTGTTAATTTATTACATATTTGACATATGTTTTGTCACGTTTTCGGTATGTTTCTATCATGCAGCTTGTTATTCAACCCCAAGTACAACTATATTTTGGGTTTATGCAAGTTCTGGTTCATTCTCGTTATTTCACGATTTTATTAGTTAATTCAATGATATTTGATATATGTTTGATGCTTAATTTGATTGCAGGCCATAGTCTTCAAATGAACCAATGAACAGACAACGCATTCACCCTAGATAAGCATAGAGCATATCCAGCTCATTGTCCAGCTCACCATTCAGTACGTCGTGCTAACCGCGTGCTGTTGATGGTAGATTCGCAGGTGTTAAAGCATGGAAACTGCCTATTGTCCACGCATATGGGTGATAGTGTGATCCTCATTCTATAAGACTTGCTATCATCCTCCTCCACTCGACACCATAACATCAATCCACACAAGAAGAATCCTCACGCCACATCACGAACCATGAAAAACTAATGCGCGATGAAGAAGGAGAACCAACGCACAATGAAGGAGGAAGGAACACTATTTGTTGGATCTTGATCATTTAGTTGTCATAATGGTTGACTAAATTTAGAGAGCAATCGACCACTAAAGGTTCGACCTGCTCACCTATGTAAACAATATATACACCAGCCTCTGTGCAAGTGGTTAGTTAGTCTTTTTTTACATGTAATCAGTCATTTTGAAGAACTCTGTGATACGGTATCTCACTTTAGTAGAAGTTACACTCATGTTGTTTATGATCCTGTTCATGTAAAGCATTTAGTGAGCCATCACTTTGATTGTTGGGAGGGCCCCTCATCAACCAGAGGTTTCATTCTTATGTGTATTTTTCTTTATCTGCATTAGTTTAATCTCATTTATAATTTGTTACGTAATTCATTTTTTCTGCAAATACTTCTATCATTTTTTCCAGTAGCATAGATTACATTATAATGATGTGTTGTTAAAGTAGTTTCATTTCCATAGATAATTAACCAGTTGCACGCATAGGTTTGCTTTCAGTTTGTTTTCCAGCTTTCCTTTCAACCTTATGATTGGTTTCATTGTTACAATCAAGGAGAATTTAGTTAGTTCAATTCTATAGGCTTAGTTTGGTTGTAGTTAGGTTTGATTTTGTTAGTTTTTTTTATCTGAGTTTTAGATTTAGTTCAATTACATTTCAGTTTGTTTTATGATAGGAAGAAGTTTCTTTTTATAATTATAGATGTTTGTGCCAGAAATTGTTCCTAAGGCTAGGGGAACAAGCCAACACAATCTCAAGAGAAAAACTCAATTCAAAATAGGGTTTAGGGTTTTGTTTATGTGTTTTTGGTTGTAAGCTTCAAGATCATACAGGGAATACATTCAGAGTAAAAGCAACAACTAAATCACATACATAAACTGATAAAGATGCCCAAACATATCACAAAAATCCAACAAAGATACTATGATGTGGTTCATACATTAAAAGATAAGCATTACCAGAAAAAGACATTAACTAGCAATGAAATTACCATTTAAGAAGCAAAACATGCTCAATAGCAAAGCCAACATAGACAAACTGAAGGGGAAAGAGTCATATATATCATAGTTTCATCAGTAAATGCATATGAGAGTTACAGTACCAGTTCTCTGAACAAGTATGATAGTACAAGAAGCTAGCAGACCTCCTGATGCTCCCAAAATCCAGAACCCTCACAATGTCTTGCTAACTCATTTAAATAAGAAAGCTCTCCCAAAATCAGTTAGGTTTCACCTCCTAACTACCTCCATCGAGTCACTAAGTAGGTAAAGTAAAAAGTGACTTTTACAAAATTACATGATTGCTAAAAATAGCAAATGCTTAACAAAAAGTGTTTATCAAAAATAACCACTAACTAAAAACAGTTTCATATCTTTTTAGCTGCCTCAACAAGAAGTGATATTCCATCTAGACCTCGAGCCCTTTTCTTAGCTCTTTTATCCTTTTTCTCCATATCAGTTATCATTTTCTGCAAGTCTTCATTTTCCTGTTGTAAATGATCAACAGTGTTCTCCAGCTTTGCACAGTACCTGTCAGCAACTCTTTTCCTGCTAAGGACTTCCTTGGAAACTTCTAACAGCTCCAAAAAATGTTTATGCATATCCTGCAACTCCTCTACAAGTCCTTTATTAACTTTGAATAATCCATCATTCGTTTCTTGCAGGTGCTTCATGTGTTTCCTGTATCTCTGAATACTTTCCTGTACATTCTCTTCATCAAAATTTGGGATCTCTGATATATTGTCATCCTGCATTAAAAGATCTGAAAAATCATCATAAACACTTGATTCTACTAAATATCCTGCTTGCTTGAGGATAGCTTGATCCTCTTCATCCAATTTATGATCTCCAAAAGCATCTGCCTTTGCTTTATCTTTTTCCTGCTGCTTGGTAAGTCTATCTTTAATTTCAGCAATTATTTCAAATAATTCATACCTAGGCTGTTCAACTTATCCTACTAACTGTGATATTTTTGTCTCTACAGGTTGGGAAGAGGAGGAAGGCTTGACAGTTCTCTTTCCCTTACCTTTACTGCTCTTTTTAACCATTTCTGTTTTTTCACTAGAGGAAGAACTAATCACCACAACTTCCTGTCTGGACTCTAGTTTGGGGTTAAGTAGCTTTTTCATGTTCCATCTCAACTTGTTAGTAGGTATGGTTTGAGGCCTTTTGTATGACCTTCTGTATGAAGCTACCTTCTTCCCTTTCTTTTTCTTAGATTTGGCTGATTTTACCCTTGAGGTAGGAAAGTCTCCACATGCTTCTGTACTTGGCTCTGTCTCAACAATCTGTTGTTCATCCTCCAATAAATAACCTTCATCTTCAGATAATATGGTAAGAGGGCTCCTTTGTTTAGTTTGTAATTCCTCTTCAGGAGTAGCAGCTCTCTCTTTATCAATAGTCCTAGCTTGCTCAAAATGTGCTGCTGGTGGTGATTTCAGACAAGACTACACTTCTTCACCTGCAAACAATGAGTATCTACTTTTGGGGTGATCTGAAACCACTTTGAGCTGACTGTCATCCTTTACTTGTTCTGTTACCTGCTTTGTCACCTTCTTGGCTTTGACCTCATCTTTACTTGTAGATTTGACTGAGTGCCCTAGCTTTTTGATCATAACCTTCCCCTTGTCAGTCTGTCTCTTTGGTTGTTGGTCTTCTTTTTGAGGATGAACATCTGACCAAAATAAAAAGAAATCCCAATTCCTTCCCTCATGCTGCAACACTGTGGTGATGATCAATTTAATGAGACCATGGTGAAAAAGTGACTGGGAAGTGTGATCATCATGTGGCTTTATTTTACTTGACATATTCTGCAGGCTTTTTAAGAAAAAGAAGGGCAAGTTCATTTTAGAAACTCCTACTATGTGCTGCAGGAACCTGAAGTGGTATTTAAAAACAAATGAATATCTGCCTTCACAGGTCACATAACTTTGAAGTATCCTTATGGGCTCAATCCACTCCTTCCTGAAATTTTGAATGAGGATACCCTTGCTCCAGTCAGGAGTCACATTAGGCAATAAATATCTTTGGGGTTCAAACTCAAAAGGTGATTTTTTAAACCAGTGCTCTCCCTCATTGCTGATCTCAGTATCTTCTACTATTAACTCCACAGTTAGCTTGAATTTCAAAGCATCCATCATGATCATATCTTCTTTAAGTCCCTTGGCAAACTTGCAGGACACCTGAGCATTGAAACCATCAATCTTCTTGAAAAACTTCAACCAACCTGCCTGCTGAAACAGTTCTGCATAGTCAGGAAGCTTCTGAACCCAGGTTAGGTCTGTGGGCTCAGCCCTGTTGACCTTTCCACTTTTTCCCATATTCTCCTTTCAGCAGATAGAAACAATCTGGCTTGAGGTTTCAGAAATGTTTTAAAACTAGTTTGCTGTTATTCAAACTCCTTTTCAATCTGCTATGTACCCTTGTACATGCCTGCAATGTCAATTTTCCCTTGTCTCAACCATAGAATTAGGTTTTTGGATAGACACACTGTGAGACCGGATCAAACATACATGAAAACTGTCAGTAAATATGGCTGTTTTATATCAATGTTTCACTTAAATCTCTGCATCAAAACAACATCAAAACAGCTTCAATCCTCAAATCCTAAATCTTCCACTGCTTCAGATTTGCAACATAACATCACCCATAGGCTCATTAGACCAAGTAGAGACTGACAGCATGAAAGGAGAGAACAAAAACACCAGTGTTTGCAAGATATTCACCCTAGCCACAAAATATCATCAAATCCTGTACATAACAGTCAACATGTCCTCCAGTCATTTGAACATTGTTTTCCAAGCGAGTGATTTCACAAGTCATGACAATTCCAACAGTTTTTTAAACCACTCGAATAAATCACAAAACACCTTCTGTGTGAAACATGAGCATAACCAGCCAATCTATAAATCTTCTGCATGCTGTTTCCTGTAATTTCTGGTTTATACTAACATTAGGTCAAAGACAAACTCCATTCAATTAGCTCATTACAAACACCATGCATCACCACCAGAGTTTCGAATGTATGGGAGAACAAATTATATACTATCTTTGTTCAAACAGTCACTAAAATTTCACAGGCTGCATGCTTTAAGTTCAAAGCCTCTTTGCTGCTCTGTTCCTGCAAATTCCTTACAATAGCTTCTGATAACTATTTATGTGGTGAAGAAGTTATTTTATGTCCCATTCTATCATCTTAACCAGGCAATTTCTCCAGATAATCGCGCAGCAAGAAAAACCCAAATTTTTGAGTTATAAGGGTTTTGAAGCAAAGAACCTACCAATTTTTAACTGTCGTGGCTTAAAGCTCTGTTTTAAGGTAGCAATGGTCTCTCCTCAGGTATACAAGAGTCTCCAGATCATATTCTTAACCGCAAACGAGAGAATTAAGATGCCCTAATTTTCTGCTGACATTAAAAATGCGGTCTTCTCTTCACAGGAACACGATCCACTTCTTTAGCGTTTTGACTCTTCTCCACGAACTCTCCTCTCCTATAATAATGCATGTAGAACGAGAAACTTCACAGTTTTAGCCGAGATTTGCTGATCTTGTCCAACTGATTCCAAGTTTTTAGCAATGATGAACTTGCTTTGGCTGCGTGACTGATAACTGCTAAAATACGTGTCTAAACTGCAGTCACACGTGTTAAAACACCTTGCAAAATACAATCAATCACTTCCAGATGAAAACCATGATGAAAATCTGCAAAAATATCGGAAAAACAAAGGGCCGCGATATTCTTGTAGCGCGCCCTTTGTTAAATTTTCCACCAGCGCTACAAGAATAATTGCTAAGCCAAATTTTCACAGTTTTGCAACTTTTTGTCAATTTGTCGAAGGTTTTGAAAGCTGTTAGGTTTAGAAAATAGGTTTAACTAGTCTCTCAACACATTAATGAATCAACCTTTGAACATAAGACCTTCTTTACCCCTTTTAAAACATAAAAAGACCATCAAAAATCAAATAAAATCTAAAAAGATTGTGTTCAAAACCTATTCAATCACCAATAGAGTTTCTAAGGAGACCAAAACTGAAAATTAAAACCAAAAATTGAAGGAAAAATTTACTGACTCAACAATAGACTAGCATTTTTCATCCTTTCACAGTAGGTTCAGCTCTATTTATTTTTGTTTTGTTGAAAATTTAGTTGGTTATAGTTCAGTTTGTTTCAAAAATGCAAGAGTTAATGATTCTCCTTTAATTATGAATTAGTTTACGTTATCCTATTGTTTAATTTGATCATCAAGTAGGTTTTCTTATCATTCCTTATGCATTTTGTTATCATGTGCATGCATCAGCTGATCTCAAAATCATTTTAGATTAACTATTTCTTAAATTTTGTTATTTTGTGTATACAGACTCTCATTCAGACCGTGTGTTTGGACTGTCATTCAGACCTATCTTCCAGTCTGTTATACAACCCTTCATTCAGTCTTTAGTGTTTTTAATATGTTTTAAGCCTGTTTCTTTATCTTTTTTATTGTGTTTTTTATTGTGGTAGCTAGATAATAGTTATATTTATTATTAAAGCCTTATGTTAGACTATTTAAAGTATTTATTAGAGTCTTATTCCTATTTTTCTCTCCTTTCACCCTATGCTTTGAGCTATGCTTTGTGATTTTGTTCCTCTTGGTTTCTGATTTCTTTCTTGAATACTGTTGTAATGATTTGTAATCATATTATTGGTTTGCCTTGAATTATTTCCTTGTACATGGAGTTTTAGGATTATATGTTTTAATTTATAGTTTACTAGCACATTGAAAATCGATCACAGTAGTAAGACCCTTCCTTTCACTGTGTGGTTACTGAAAATACTTGTAGAATAGGATTTAAAGTTATTCTTATTAAGTTTTCTACTTGCTTCCTCTTAAGTTATTTTTATTAAGTTTTCTACTTGCTTCTTCTTAAGTTTTCCTTATTAAGTTTTCTACTTGTTTATAAGTTAGGTTATTTTCCTTGTATTATGGTTCTTTGTTTGATAAGTCAGAAGTCCTTCGTTTATGGAATAAATAATCATGTTTACTATCACATGTAACTGGACATTTCTTAGCTTGCACATATTTGTAGAAGTTAAATTAGATTTGATTCCGTTTAGTTTCTTTACTTCTTTTGAAAGTCATTTTAATACCACTCCTGCTCCTATTCCAATCACAGTGAATGCTTATCCTCAGAACAACCAAGGAGAGTGGAACTAGATAGTTTAGTTTAGCCATTTTGTATAGTTGTTGGTTGCATGTATAGTCTAATTGTTGTAGTTTGAGAAATATATCTAGTATTGCAATTCTTTTTTCTTGTAGAGTTAGTTTCTGAAGTTGTTTATAAAAGATTTCTAATTCTTAGATTAAGAAGCGGAATAGTTGATTACCAGGGAGTTTAATTTCTTTAGTATTGTTCATATACTTACTTTCCAGTATTTGTTTATAGAGTAGAGTAGTATAGCTTGATATTGCTTTGGTCTAGTACTCTATCCCAGTCCAATTGCCTTTTTAGTTGAATTTATAGGAGTTTGACTCGGTTTTTCATTTTGAAAGATATTTCAATCTTTTCTTTGTTAAAATATTTCTACGACGCCCTAGGAACCCCTCTACCTTTGCATATACTTTGTGTCAACTCGAAGTTTACCAACCTTGGCCGAAAATTAAATATTAGGTGGATTATTTAAGTCATTATAAAACCCAACAGTCCTCATCACCCATGGTATGTTCTTGATTTGTTTGTATTCCTCATATTTTAAGGTTAACGAGAACCAACTCCCCACCTTCTTGTATGCTTTTTTATCCTAGTTAACATTAATAGTCAAAACCCCTCATAAGGCTAGGAATTAAGATACTATACGAATATGATTTGTAATCTAAGGGATATGGACAAACGATTCACCAACATAGATCTTAGTGCAAAATAATACGAACAATAAGAAAAAGGATATAATAACTTAAATAGTGTTTGCGGTTCCTTTAATAAGTCTATGAAGAAAATTAAACAATGTAATCACACATGTATACTAATAACACATGAGATACCTTGGAAAAACCATTTCTAGAAAAACTGTAGCTTTGAAATGGCTATAATACTCTAGATATTACTAATGGTGCATTTGTAGTTACAAGTCTCTTTGGTTAGAGACACAATAAACACAATATACAATGACAATCCAAAACTCATTATAATGAGATCACTTCCATGAGCTAGTCAATTGAATCCTATCTAACTCAATATCTTTAGACTTTGTAAACAATGAAAATTCAACATCAACTCTGCTTATGGATGATATTCTATCTCCTATGTCACATGCTCACCAGTAGAAACTATTGTCCAACCTTGTCTAGCTTCTTCAAAATCGGACCTCTCTTTCATTGAAAAATTGTTCTTTTATTTCTTTTTCTTGGGTATGCAGATGGTCAACATACTTCTCAACTATTTCCAAAACTATGCCCTAAGCTTCAATTATAGTACCCCCTAGAATTCCATAGTGCTTCATATTTTCCACAAGCTAGGAAATATTGAGCCTTTCTTAGACTATCATATGGCACCTTGTGTTGGTAAAAGGGTCCACACATGGACACTTTGTTGGACACATTACCTACCAGATAGGAATTAAACTAGTTTGTCTTAAGGAACACATTGCTTCTATTATAAATAGATAAGGATGACTCATTCTCCACAAGCACTATCCTCTGCAAGCATTTTGTCTTTGAGCGGAGCATGGAGTTAGAATTTTCTCTAGATCCTTCCTTTCCTCCACATACATCATCATTTAAATGCATCAAATCTCCACCTGCCCAAAAAAAATACATATCCTTCATAGAGTGTGAAGCTAACATTTTTCTCTCCATGACCAATTACCTTCACATAGAGCTAACACACTATGTGCCTTCTTTTCCTTATCCAAATACATTCAATCCATTATCTTGTATCTCTTGTATTGAAGTGTGGAGTAACAAGATCACCTCCTTTTTTCCATACCCCCATGTGGTCTAAATCCCCCCTTCCAAAGGATTCCATGAACTTCTCCAAGGAAAAATAATAGGCTTTTAACAAATCTTCTAAAATAGGTTGCAAGCATGGAAATTCACGAGTCTAATTCTTGACCACAAAAATAGCTAGAGAATTAATGACCTAGTCAATTTGATCTTCACATCCATTATCATAAGAAGAGGACATGGATGGCTCATGTTCCTCCTCTTATTTTACTTTTATTTGTACTTATGATGTTGATGGTGAGCTAGGGAATTGTGCCTTGTAGGTTTTCCCTATATATTGTTCTTCTTCTTTTATTGCTATTCCTATTTTCAATAACATCTTAGCGTTATGAGTGTTGTAGACACTACCACTTTTTAGTGACTAGTGATTATAACATCTAGTTATGTTTACTAGTTACTCATTATTTATGAACATTAATAAAATTATCGTATCGTATCTATAAGGTTTTTTTTTTCAATATGATTAGAGCATACGCCATTCCATTTTCTAGTTTTACTAATTGATATCCTCCAAACTTCTTGATACTAAAGTGTCATCTAATGTATTCATTTTACATGATTTGTGATCCCCAAACTTCATTCTTTTAACTTCTTATTTTTTCTCAAAATATTCAACTTTGACCTTTCCCATGCTTTCAAAGTTCATTTTCATTTATTACATGCTTTATACAAATAACTAATCACTAGGTGCACTTTTATTAAAACAAAATATGTTTCAGAATATGTGATTCCCTACTTTCTCATCCATAGCTTCATAACAATATTGGGTTTATATTGATGGTGTTTTTCAATTCTTTGCAACAAAATTTACTAGTCATGGAACTTCAACTTATGCTTCTAATAATAAATTAGACATGGTGTTGAGCTTGTTCATACTTTTTTTCATAAGGCTATTATTGCAAGTGGCTCTTTAACATGATAATGAAGCCATTTTTCCTTCAGATGACAAAATGTTGGTTGAAATTTTTCCATAAGCCCTCTTTCTCACACAAATAGAAACTAAAGATTCAAAATTGGTGAGCACACATAATCAAACAATATTTACTCTTAAAGAGGTAACCTATAGTTTTCAATCCAACTATGATTGATGTATGTTTCCACCACAAGGTGTAAAAAAATGCTATAAAGTTTTGTATCTCCACATCATTGTTAGGAAAATTTTAAAAATAGAAGTAAACACCAATAAAAATAGAGCACAACTTTATCTGGAAACCTTGTTGTATGCAAGTAAAACGACATGCCAATGGTATCTTTGATCTTTTAATATTACTTAACAAAATATCTTACACTGATTTCTTCTATCTCTTTTGTATTATAGTGTCAGGGGGTGACTCCCCTTTTATACAATACATATGAGGGCCCCATAGGGAACCAAAATATAATAGAAGAATCTAAAAATTTTCTCCTAGTCGAGAACTCTATAGCAAGAATATTGGAGATCTTGATATTGGCCACATCTCCTAATAATAATGGGGATTTCATGCACATAATGATTTTTTATTCCTTTATACTTAAGGCAAATATTAGGGGGGTTTATAGTCTATGTTAAGATGTAAAAGTCATAAAATTATGATTTTATAAAAGAGAACATGATGGGCATGTAGTTTACAGAGTCAATCTTAATGAAAGTTGAATTCATCAAGAAGACACCTTAAAAAGGAAACAAGGAGAGAGTTAAGGCTAGGGAGAAGAGGCCCTAATATTGGCCTCATTGCATGACATAGTTCATCTTGAGAATCCTTATTTTCTCTCTCTCTCTCTCTCTCTCTCTCATAGTTTTTTTGTGCATTTCATTCATGTGTTTTCATAAATGTTCTTTTTAGTAATTTTAAAGTAGATTTGTATATTTTATCTCAACTTCTTCTTGGAATTCAAACCTTTCAGATCATATTCCACATGATCCAAATCATTGGTATAAATGTAGGTAAGCACTCCACTGGATTGAGGGTTTGAAGCATATTCTAGGTTCAATGATATGTAACAATATACAAGAACCTTTTGGCACTCTTGGAATCCATTTGTCAGGTCATCCACAGTAAGTATCATAGTTGGTCCAGATACACAATAGGATTTTTCTACCTGTGTTCCTTTGGTCACCATTGTAGAAGCATTATACACAAATTGCACTACATCCATCGGATTGCATAATTTTGATTTTTTTACAAGGTTTCTATGCTACTTAGCCATGATGTCTACAATAACCCACGTTGCTATACAAACCCTTGGCATTCTTTGTGGGAATATTATATCAAATCCAACAACATTGCATATTCATGTGGCCATGGAATGGATAAAAACTTTTGCATGCAACATATTGAAACTTGGGAGACCTCATTTCAACCCTTTCTCACCCTACCCACAACTGTATGGCCTTCTTAGATGCACAATAATGGACAAAATGGAGGATGTCCCTCTTCTGTAAAATTTAGATGGATGTTGTGATCTCTATAGGGAATTTCATAGGGTCTACCATAACTCATTTAAATTTATTTCTTCTTCTTCTTCTTCTTCTTCTTCTTCTTCTTCTTCTTATTACCATTATTATTATTCTGACATCTCAAATGGATTTTTTTCATAATTTCATCTTGCTTCTTAGTTTGCGAGATGTTGGTGTACATGCATTTTTTTACTAGTTTTTACCTCTCTTTGGGGTGAAAGAAGCTCCTAACTGGAGTAATAACTTTTCCTAGTGTCAAAGGCGCTCCTAACGGGACTTAAACCCATTTTTCTATGAAGGAGGGTGCCTTCACTACAATTATCTCCATTTTTGCAAGATTCTATTGCAATTCTACCCTTGTCCATGATGAATACACCCCACTAGGCTAATTTTGGCCAATTAGACCTAGGTAACTACCTATTTGGAGTTATAGGTCTAGTTAACATTGATTGCTCATGCATGACTAAGTTAACTGCATCAAGCTATTGTAGTTTAGTTAAACGTTGGAGTACTCATGCATGGTCAATTTCAATTCCTAATAAGGATGCACTTACCTATTCTAGCTTAGTTAACTAAATATCACTCTCTCATAGCCTAGTTAACTTCCTCACAAGGGTGCACTAGTATAATCTAGTCTAGTTAAAAACTTGATTTATATTGCATGGTCAATTTTATTTCCTAAGGAGGCTGCACTTGGCTATTCAAGGTCATTTGATCTTGAGTTTACACTAGCTCTTATGCATGTGCATGCACGGGGACTTCACTTAGTGAACCTCTCATGTAGCACGTACGATCGTGGGATATTAAAGAATACCCTTAATTTCCAGATATATTGACCCAAACTCTTTTTGTTGAAACCCCCTCCCAATACTTAAAACCTACTCCCCACCCATTTTTATACCTCAATCCTTATAAACCACCCTACCCACCCCCACGTTAAACCCCTCATCCCCCCAATATCTGCAATATATTGGTTAAATTTTTGATAATTTTAAAACCCACAATATGAACTAACATGATAGGATATTGGTCAACAAGTGAAGACCCCGTGTGTGCATGTAATTAAGCCTAGATTAGTTACTTATATATGTAATCTTGTACCTCATTGATTAAACATCATGTAATAAATTGATTAATAAGGACTACTTATTTTAGATATTTACCTGAATTATCCCTTGCATTTAATTCAATTGTACTGTATTTTCATCTACGACGAGCTCTCTTTCATATATTAATGAAGATTATATTACTCTCTTACTTTACTTTTCTTCTCTTCTCTTAAATGGATTGTTAATTCTATTATAGACATGTGGTTTAAATCTCACAGGAGATATCATCAATTGAAGCTCAACAGGTATAACCAAATTATAAGTGCCACTTCGAGAAGCCCAAATTTCATGCTGCGAGGTCTCAAGGGTGTAGCTATTATCTTCATTTCATCATAATATATGTTCAGATTGTTATCGGTTATTAAAGGACTCAAACGTTTATTTGACAATTGCACACAACTCAATGCACAAATGAAATAAGATCAATCAATTGATAATCACTTCCTGAATTTGAGAGAGGTTAACACCATCAATTCCACTTCTAAAAATAAATATCTTCGATTGATTTCCACGTTAATAGATTGCATAAGAGTTGTTGAAGATTTTTGCGTATGCAAAGATTTTTCATCGCATTCTGTCAACAAATGATTCCTACAATATCAATTAGATTCCCAATAGTAATTTAAGGAAGACAATGCAAAGGATAAAGCAACCATTTTTGGAAACCTCGCCACAATATAGATAAAAAATGCTAGCTCCACCATTTTTTGGAATTCCTTCAAGCTACGGAATTGCAAGAGATTCATCGCAACTGCAAAACAAAAGTGCCACGTTATCCCAAAATTTGATCTTTTCCAGGAAGTCATAAAGTTTATTCGAAGAAAATATATTCCACAGCAGTAAACAGTACCATTTTACATATTATGGTTTAGGGTTTACCCTAAACCCTAAACAGTACATTCTCGCATCTCTGCTTCAGACAAATGCTTGATATCAGTGGTTCTAAAAGCTGGTAGATTTTGGGTTCTTTGAGGAACCATAGGTCTGAATGGAATAAGAGTGGATTTGGAGCGTTGTTGAGCCCGGATCTTGTCCTCTGCTAGCTTAGCCAATCCGAGGGCTTCCATCATTGTGTCGGGGCAGAACATTTTAACCTCAGAGCATATTGCATCCTTTAGACCACTGATAAAACAACTAAGGTAGAATGCATCAGGCAATCCATCGGTGTGATTGGCGAGTTTCTCAAATTCTGTCTGATACTCCCGCACAGTGCCAGTTTGGTGAAGTTTGGTGAGTGCCCCTGTGAAGTCATTAAAAGCACTAGGACCAAATCGCTGCAAGAGGAGTTGGGAAATATCTGTCCAGTTTGGCTTGGCATGAGCCTTGATGTACCAACGGAACCATTGAAGTGCTTCATGTTCCAAATGAAAGGATGCAAGGGGGACTTTATTGAAATCAAAGGTGTTATGCAGACTAAAATATTGTTCTGCCCTATAAATCAATCCAGTCAGATCATCACCATTGAAGTGAGGAAAATCCAACTTCGGCATGCGGTAGTGGCTAAACAATGAGAATCCAGTGTCTGCAAAAGACTTAGGCTGGAGACGGTTGTCCATGGGTGAATGTCGACGATTGAGGCCGAGAAATTTTTGATCTAGATCCTCAAGTTTGGACCTGATGGCGGCAAGTTCTTCTTCCATTTGTTTATTTGCTCTGGCGCGGGTAACAACCATAAGCAGTTTTTTTTTCTTTTTTTTTCTTTTAAGGTAATGGGTATAAAAACAAAAATGGAGAGGGTTGTAGAAAAGGAGATTTTTGATTTGGGAAAAAAATTTGGGGGGTAATTGGGGTTTTATGGGGTTTTGGACACTTTTTTAGGGACAAGAAGCAAAAAATGTGAATTTCAGAGGTGGGATGAAGGAATTGGAAAATTTGTCAAAGAGGGACAATGAAGCAGAATTGGAAAACGAACATCGTGGAAAAATTTGAAGGCGATTGGGTGAGAATCAGATAAGTTATGACAGACTTTAAAAATTGACAAATGTGGGATTTCGACCTTGAGGAAGCGAAATTGGGGATAAGGGCCTTAATGAAGGAATATGCAGAATGGTAGCACGGGGGTGACAGTGAAATTTCAAGGAATATGGAGCTAAATCAAGGAAGATATGGCTGAAAAATAGAAATTTTTATTTTTTTATTTTCTTTCTGAAGAACTAATCTGTGGCGGTGCTAGAAGTTGTGTTTTATCAATAGGAAATGGAGTTAATGATCTGTGACAATTCTGAAATTCTGCACGTTATCAACTATAAATAGAGATGGACCCCAGGTATAATCGGCTTCCTATTGGTTCAAAGGTAGTCACTTGGCCACCAAGGTTGTCTCAAGCTTGAGTATTGGGGCAGTACCCCTCACTTCACGACGCAATTAAAACTGCTAACCGATTGGCCAAAAACGATAGCTCATTGGTTTTCCTCACGGATGGGAATCTAGTCAATCTGGTGGGGGTCGTTGCCCTTTTCACTTAGCAGGTCTTCTCAATGGCCAGCTACTTCGGGGTTCCTGTGGTACTCCTCACAATGAGTTTTAGGGCTATTCCCAAGTACTTCCCATAGTTAAGCAGATAGGGTTTAGTCCCTGATCCAAATGAAAAATACCACTGCAAGAAGAAGAACTACTGCAATAATCACAGTGCCAGAAATTCCACCCAATGCTAAAAAACCCGTAATTAGAGCTAGGGTTTTGAGATGAAAACTTTTAAAATGAGCATAACCCAATCTATATTGCTTAGAATCACTATTATAGCCTATTTTTGAAACTGGAACAGCCACTATGCTTCTACCCACGATATCGAAATATAAATCTAGGCACCCGATCAAAAGATTTTCGCTCTGCAATTTCCGCGATCGTCACCGAAATTCTGAAAAATTGCTGATTTTAAATCCGTGATATCTCCACTTTTAGAACTCCAAATGAGATGATTTGTTTTTTGAAACTGTGTATTTTTGACAGAGGAATTGAAATATGCAACCTGTTTCTTCTTATTTTGTGCAAAAAGTTTCAGAAATTGATCTGAAATTCGCTGCCTAATTTTTCCCTCTTTTTTTTTTTGAAAAGAATTTTTTTTTCTCACTTGTGCCAAGGAAAGTGCTCTGATACCAGATGTGAATAACCTCCTACAATAAAAATGAAAATGAAAAAATATTGGAGCACAAAAGATATTTTATTGATCACGGGCCACTTCGAGGGGGCAACCTCCTTTGAGCAAGCTCAATACAAAATAACTCTTCGGTGCTTTCAAGAGACTCAACACATACTTATATACTAAGTCTAATCTAAACAACTATTACTCCACATGAATGTGGGATAATGCAACCTATTAACTGGACAACTTAACAACTATTACTTACTCCCCATGAATGTGGGATAATGCAACCTATTAACTGGACAACTTAACAACTATTACTTACTCCCCATGAATGTGGGATAATACATCATACTAATTGGACGACTTACAAAGCAGATGCGTCCGACAAAATATACCAACAAAATAAAGAGGGGGGTTGACATGAGTTCTTAACAATCGCCTTATTGATGTTTTCCATAATAAGGGTTACCCCAAAAATGTCGTTTGTGAAATTTTTTGATAAAGATAACAAGGGCCCCAATGGTAAATCCAATAAGGGGGAGGAAATTCCCCTAGTATTCCTTCCTTACATTTGAGGAACCACTGACAAGATGGCAAGAATTTTGATAAAAAATATAGCAATACTTTCATTAAACCCCTTTCAAATATTATGAACTCCCTTATATCTGTAAAGGATCCTACTGATCCCTCTAATAAAAGAGGTGTCTACCTTATCCCCTGCTCCTACGACAAACCTTACATTGGAAAAACCGGTCCTTCGTTCAATATGAGGCTTGATGAACACGTTGTTGATATCAAGCACAATTGTTTTAGATCATATGCTCTTTCCGAACATGCATACAAGACAAAACATCGTATTTTCCTTAAGGATGCCAAGATTCTTGCGATTAAGTATCACTTCTTCAATAGAAAATTCAAAGAGGCCATTGGAATCGCGAGACACCCTAACAACCTTAACCGAGATGATGGATGAAATATCAGTACCAACTAGACACTAACACTTGCACTTTCACCCATGATTCCTCCAGGTAGTAGCTTGTTCCGACCCACCCTTAGATTTCCCCCTTACTTTTCTTCCTTTCGTCCTCCTATCTTTTTTATTTTTTCTCTCTTTGTTACTTTCTCTTTATCCTTTGTATGCTTGTTCTATTTATAATTTTTTTCTTTTTTCCCCTTTATATTTTCATTGTCCTTTTTATTTCACTTCACTTTACCTTACTTTCTATTTCTCTTTCCTCTCCCAATCTTATTATTTGAACAATTGACTTAATAATATATTAATCCACCAACATTTTGTTACACTTTTATTTTAGTTTCACTCTTTAATTCCTTTATTTTTTCTTTTTCTCCAATTAATTTTCACCATAAGAAGAGTATACTAAATAAATAATTTTATTTTTAATCTTATTTAAATTTAATTAATCTAATTTGAATTTATTTATTGGAATTTTATATTTTAATTTGTCCTTTTGATCCCCTTGGTTTTTGGTTAATGTTAATAATTTTAGGTTTAATGAACACTCATCTCTCCATTTAAGGTCGAATTTCTTGATAAGAAATACCTGACTCTTTCTTCATATTTCCTTATGATGGACCACACTTGACTGGTCCGAAACATCAATTCTAAAAACCTATTGCGATGGATCCTTAAGATTATCTCTCTAGATTATGGATCATCAAATTAAAGAATTCTTGGAGCCATGACTTGTTGAAAATACAATCAACCCTAAGTTTAAGGATCAAGTGTTTTGTTTCCTTGATTAACTCTTATTTTAAATATAGTTTTTGATGTAGAGTGGAACCCCAAATCACCATATCCCAACTACTTTCCCCAGGATTTAGTTTTCTCTACATTTAGCAAACCTCTAAATTTGGTTTCTTGACCAAATATTTCCTTTGCGTATCTGGATTAGCCTCAACTAATTCTATGCACAACTCTTATTCCACAAATTCAATTCTGCAATTGAGTTTTCCGCAATTTTCTTCTCGCAAGACAGATTTTTGCTAGCTTGCTTCCGCAGCCTTAGTCTTTCTTCAACTTAATCTTTCTGCAATTGAGTTTCTACCATTCAGTTTCCACGACAACCTTTCCGCAATTATGGATTGCGGGTATGCAATTCCTAGTTTTCCCAAAAATGGACTTCCGCAATCATGCGACCGCAATGGTCCTTTCCACAATCGGATTACGGATCCACATTCCCACTTTTCCCAAAATTGGGCTTTCGCAATTTTCATTCTGCAAGTCTCTTTCCATAGTCGGGTTGTGGATTGCGGATATGCCTTCAACTTTTACCGAAATGGGATTCCGCAATTTCCTTCCGTAATTCTATTTCTACAACTTCTGAGAGCCGTTGATTTCATGTGGGCTCCTTCTTGACCTTCGATCTATGATCAAATTTAAATATTACCTTAACATTGCAGATCTTCATTTTTCTTTTGCAGATCAGTTATCTCTCGTGCAAGTTCACTTCGTGAATCCTTTCCCACCGTCGATCCATCTTTCCTCCTTTAATCTGGATTGTTCAATCTCTCTCAAATGAATTGAATCTACTCTCTGCAATCGTGCGTTGATTGATCAGAAGATCGATCTACCTTCTTCCAGACTTGATCTTCTTTGTTGGATCTGTCCATAGCTTCCATCACTTCATCTGTCACACAACTCTGCAAATTTATTCATCCAGGGCATTGATCTAAGGTTTACATAGTAAACACATCAATTACACAAGAAAACATGCACAGGGAATGCTTAGACGTCTTCTGTAACTCAAAAAGCCCTAATTTACAGAATACAGTACACAGAGATCTATTAATCATTAACATAGATCATTAATCATTTAATTCATGTATTCATACCTTCAGACAGAACTATATTTATACATAGATATTCCAAAATAGGCTTTCCTTCATTCAATACAAGGAATTTGTACATTCACAATTATCTCAGAACCTGCGTTTTGATCCTCTTAGTCTGGTATAAGTATGACTAGTTATCTTGCCTTGGCTCGATTTCCCCTTGATTGGCCACCTCTAGCCATATTTACATTATTTGGCTACCCTTTATCCATATTTTACCTTGTTTGGATACGCTTTTCTATTCTTGGCCTCCTATGGCTATCTTTCTATTACCTCGAAGGCTTACAGAATATATACAGCAGGATTCATGAACTAATTCGGGTTCATATCCTCAATACACTAAACAATCTACTAACTAATTCTAATGAAGGAAAATATTAATCCTATTCTATGACTCGCTTCCATTAGATGAGGGATTTGTTACATGAATCACACTTTGACTCTATGACTCATTCATTCACCTAGTGACTCACCTAAATGATTCATCATCCATCTAGAATCACATTTAAACATAGGTTTATTTACAATATAATAATTCAAGGACTATTAATTCAAGAGATGAGAACCCCTTATAGGTCTGATCTAAACATTGGGCTTGGATTTGGATGGAGAGCAATATGCTGTTGCATCAGTTTTGATTTTAAATATTTATTTCATCCCAGTTTGATTATTTATATTTTTGGATTGCAGAGATTCAAAAATCTTGCATCAAGCAGGTAGATTCAAATAGCATAAGTGATTAAGGAGAATATAATTAATGAGATCTGAATTTTGGATGTTAATTAGCAGAGTATGTGGAGGAAAGATATCATGAAGATCATTGAGGCATCTCCATGGGTTATCGAGCTTCTAGGAAGTTCTATCATTTGGTTATTTTATCAACTACGATTAAAAATTAATATTGATGGGTCAAAAACATTAGTTTTACCGAGCGAGATTTAAAAATGAAGTACATATCATGCAAGGGGAACACAAAGATCACGAAGGGAGAATTTTTATCTTCCTTTCTCTTTTTACCTTTTAAATTGATTCGTTTAATGAATGTAATTGGTTTCCTTATATAGTTTTTTTTTGTTATTAAATCCTATCAAATCCTATCAAATATGAAGATTTGATTTACCATAATAACGCCTCTGTTCAGGATGAAGTATGAAGTTGGAGGGTTTCAACTGCAAAGTGGGGGGATAAGTGTTCTCAATACACCAGAAACTAAATGTCTTTGTTTTTGTTATCTCTTTCCTTTTTTGTAATCGTCATTTGAAAGGACTAGGATAATAGAGCATTGTTTGAAGTATATAGGTCATCATTTTTGGAGCAGTGATGTAATGGAATTCAGGAGTTTTTCTAAATTCTATGAGAATGTCTTTAGTAGTATGAATAAAATAATTTTACATGTTCTTCTATTCATTATTTTTTCAGTAGAATTTGAATTAACTGTGAACTGTGATTTCATTACTTTTTTTCAGATTTCTTTAACGATTTAAATTCTTTAAAAATGTCTTTGAGAAGAATTTGAATTATTTTATAATCTAATTTGTGTATTGTAAACATGTTTAACTTGCAAAATCAGAATCTTCATCTAATCATTTTGAATGCCTTCTTTTGGTTAGCCTTAGATTTTAATTTATTTAAATTTGTTGTAATTGAATAACACAATGTCTTTCATTAATTTTTATGATTACCGTTTTAAAATGTAAGTTGAATCCTCCAATATAATCATTTGGCTTCTGGGACAGGATTAACTTTTGGTTTATTGACTTCATTAGCATTAAATAGTTGTTTGGATACACATGGTACTGCCAAAACACCAAACACCTAGAGAATCCACTCACACAAACAGATCACAGAACAACACACTGATGTTTTAACATGGTTTAAACCCTCGAGAGGGAAACACTCCATGGCCTCGACCAAATAGCTACTTGAGGCAGTTTATTATGCAAAAGAAAGAAAGTCACAAAGGAGCCTCTCATAATCAATCAACTAGCCAATGACCCTCCATGCTCTTTAAATAGATAGCATGGACCAATCGAGTGTTAAGCCACAGATCAAGGGTAGGTATGATCTAAGAGAAGATGAACCATCGGATCACTCTGTGTCTAGAACATATCATGAACGTCGGATTAGATATTTACAAATGCATACTAATGCATACTAAAGAAACACACTTTTCCTAACAAATATATTATTTCAAGTTGATCTTTAAATAGATATCATGGACCAATCGGGTGTTAAGCCATGGATCAAGGGTAGGTATGATCTAAGAGAACATGAACCGTCAGATCACTCTATGTCTAGAACATATCGTGACCGTCAGATTAGATATTTAAAAATGCATACTAATGCATACTAAAGAAACACACTTTTCCTAATGGATATATTATAACAAGTTGATCTTAACTTACTCATAAGTGCCTAAATATCCTAACAATAATGCATTCAACATTTTGCAGTTGGCATCTTTGCATTCTATAGTTATTCAACCTTCAAACTTCTAAGCCATTCTTGGGACTTTCCAAGAAGTATCTTTGCACATCTGTATATTTTTGTATGCTTATTGCATATCTTATTTTTGGATTATTTTAGTGTTTTAATTTGTTTAACTAGTTTAGTTTTTATATTTATTTAATTAGATTGTTTTTCTTTTTAGTTAGTTTAAGCTAGATTAGAATTAGTTGACCATTGGAGTCGTTGAACCCATTAAGTGTAGCTACTCCAAAATACCAGGGGTTTCTAAACACCCCGGTTCGGGTTGTGACTCCCTTGTTGACCATAATGCATATTTTTCAGTCAACAAAATGATGCTAAAATGAGGACCATCTGACAATTAAGATCATTTGGGCTATTTCTTTAATTTTATTATTTATAATGGCTCTAGACAAAAAAAAAATTATGGGAATATTTTTCTAGGAAAATTAGTTTTCATCTTCGAATAGAGGTAGTTAATTTATTGATATAAGTAAAATTCAATGGTGAGGGAGAAACATTAGCCCAAGGGCATTTTCTACAAATTTTTTATAATTGTATTTCTAACAATATTGTCAATCAATATATTATGTGCAGATTTTTTGCTGTCACATTTGAAGGACGAGTTTAAAATGGTTTGAAACATTACCTCCCAATTCTATCCTTTCTTTAGAACAATTTACAGATCAATTTTCACTTTCTTTTGAACATTGTGATTTTGCTAGATTATGCAACAAATTGAATCATCTTACAAGATGAAAAGGTGAATCATTGGAAAACTTTGCTACTATATCCTTACATCTCTATTGTATATGTAATAATCTACTCAATTCTTACATATTCCTCTTTTGCATGAGTGGTTTCAACACATTATTTCTCTTTCACATAAATATGATAAATTAGTGGTTGAAGAATCTAAATAATTTACTAATAATTATTCACTAGTTAGTTTAGATTTTCATCAAAAACTTGAAGATTTAAAAATTATAGAAATGACTTCCTTCACTTTGATGGATATGGATCATACTGAATATGATACTTTAGGGAACCTAAATTTATTGATATAAGTG